>JARACY010003038.1:0-36569 GCA_029255725.1 Scrobipalpa atriplicella | reverse complement strand
TTATAGCGCGAGTGAAAACCACATCTTCTCAAGGTCTCTAGGGACCCAGTGTTGAAGAAACAGGATAGTACGCTACGGACTTACCACTGCCAGCTAGCTAGTAACTGAATTACAGAAGAGAGGGATAAAATTAAATGAGTTGAGTGAAGCAGACAAAGCCGGAAAACGGAGGCCCATAAATTAGGCAGAGAAAACACTAGGATAAAGAAGAACAAGAATAAAGAAAAACCTCACACAAACGCGATTTTGAACCCACACGGGGACCCTATACCTATTTCAATTGTACATTCTCATTTACAGGGTATAAAAAGTACTACTCCGTTTCTTAAAACCACATAGACATACATACATACATACATTATTATCACGCCTGTATCTCTAATGGGGTAGGCAGAGCGTCAACGACCCAAAAAAAAGCCGATGACAAGTTTTGAGGGTTGTTTAAGATAGATCTGTATATTGCTGTAGTGACAGGTTGTCAGCCCATCGCCTAAATTACAATATACTGACACCCGCGAATCCCTTAGCTGGTTTTTACAGCATGCCCGGGAAAAGATGCAGCTGGCAAATTCTATGGTTTTCTATCGCCCCCAGTCCAGCATGGAAGAAACCACATATTCTACCAATAATAAGATAACCAACAACTTTCCCAAAGATAACAAAAATAAAACGCTATTCTGATCCTGTAATTCAAAATTTTACGAACCAAGACTACGAGAACAAATTACTTCATCACACGAAGATATAGAAAGACATAGAATATTCCCACAGTCTAATTCAATGTCCACTCCGTTGCAGCATTATTTTCAATTCAAAACAGCTGCCGACAAAATTGCAAGTGCTTCCAATTGCTGTGTTTGTCGTATTGGCGCTGGATTCTTCGTGATCTGCAGTCGGATGCATCGAAAGTGCACAATGCATACAAAATGCATCCGCGTGCAACGCTTCAGTCGGCCAACAGATCGAAATTAATATTTTTAGCAAAAAGAAATGCGTTAGTTTTTACCCGACTGCGCTACGCAAAGGAGGGTAATGTGTTTATCAGCCTATGTATGTATGTATGTATGTATGTATGTGTGTATGTTTGTTCCTTTGCGCCACTCTAGAGACCAAACGCGTGGGCCGATTTTAATGATTCATACGTCAATCGATTCGTCTAAACCATGCGAGTGTCACTGAAGACATGATTTTGATCAATATTTAATATGGTGACAAACAGACGCCATTTTGTAAAAATAAAAAAAAATTAAATTGGCAAACTATATTGAGTGGGGTATCGTTGAATAGGTATTTCAAAACTAGTTTGAGGTTTCTAACACCATTTTTCGTTTCGAGTGGCCATTAAGGATTTACAACGATTTAAAGTTTGTTAATAATCATTTCTCGAGTTCGGATGAGTCTTTATCCAAATAAACATGCAAGTAAGTTTGGACATTAAAAGTAGATTATACTTGTCCATTACACTACGCCATCCAAGCTTCCGTCTCAGTATAACTAAAACTAAAAAGTATAAAATAAAATTTTAAATTAAAAAATCAAAAAACCCAACTGCGTAGGTAATATTAGGTACTTACTTAATTTATAAAATTTACCTTTAAAAAGATAAAAACAAGTAGATCTATTTCTGTCTCAAAACCAACACCTCGTTTGTACACCCTAAGATCTGCTGCAAAATCTTACAAAAATCTCATGCAGTCGGAGGCAATATATTTAATTGTAAATACCAACTTATAGGACATATTGCATCCGACTGCATGAGATTTTTGTAAGATTTTGCAGCAGCAGATCTTAGGGTGTACAAACGAGGTGTTGGTTTTGAGACAGAAATAGATCTACTTGTTTTTATCTTTTTAAAGGTAAATTTTATAAATTAAGTAAGTACCTAATATTACCTACGCAGTTGGGTTTTTTGATTTTTTAATTTAAAATTTTATTACAAACGTTATTATAATATTCTAAGACGTTATGACCGTTTTGGATTTCGGTATTTTTAGCCTTTCCCATTTTTGGGTGATGTCTTGTACTTTTATCGCCGATTTTAATTAGCTGTTTTAAAATGTCTGCGTAACATATGACAAAATTTATTTATTTTTTGCCAAGTCCTAATTGGAGATGGGAGATAATTATAATGCATTATGCAATCGTAAAAGCTTAGTTAAAGCTTGGAAAACATATTTTTATCTAATGGATAAATGCACACTATCCTGAGTAAAACTGGTAAATATTAATAAAATTAGTACCTACAATGAAAAGTGTTTAGTCTATTTTAAATATCTATTTTAGATCTGATGGCCTTTAAAATCAGAACTAGACGTAATATTATGGTAGACTAACTGAAGTTTTGTACAGAAACCTTTAAACCTGTGAACCGTGATTTTTCCTTTGCCCACGGATGCTTACAGGAAAGTGACAAAGAGTTATTCTTCCGAGTATTTGATACGTGATTCTATTTGACTACTTCTTGACAAGCAGCATGTTCAAATCACATTTAATATGTTAGTTTAGTAATTATAAACGGAGTTTATAAATAAATAATTAACCTATATGCAATCCTACTAGCTTTAGCGTATTAATACATATATACAAATAGGAATTTATAACTGTAATCCTACACTCCAAACTGCATGGTTGCCTGGATGGATTGCTATCCAAGCAATAAGGCCGCCTTCTGTTCACATCTGTTTTTTAATATTTTGAATAATGTTTCCTGCTGCCTTTTCTGTGTACATAAAACATATTTAAATTAAAATATAAAATAAAGAATAACTAAGTAAGTTCTAACATAGGGTAGTCGTAGAGATATTTATTTTGGCCGAGTGTTTACTATGCATAATCGACTTCATTCAGTATACATACCCATGGGATGCTGTCAGCTCTGATATATTATGCACTCCATCATTACGGTCCTCAGAGAAAAATTAATACGAATATTGAATTAAAATAATTACTAAGAAGATAGATTTGTATGGAATGTTTCTTTTTTTAGATTTCAGCTATGGTAAATCGAACTCAGTAAGGAAAATGGTTTAATAGACGGTGTTGTGAAATACCTCTTTTGTGTTTGTCCTAACAGCCTGTTCTATAATAGAATTTTTGACTGAAGTAATTATTTATAATCATAAATGGACAGACATATTCCTAACTACAGTGATCTATGGGAGTTTAACATACTTTTCGCGCAGTAAGACATAATACTCATACAATTTAGTGCGGTATGACTAATAAGTTTCAAGCCGGGTACAGCGTACCAGAAACAGAAAGGGGTTGTTGCTCAAGTAACTAAACTGGACAACTTTCACCAGGAGATGTCTTTCAGGAAAAAATGGCTTTTCCACACAAATTGCCTGATTGAGCTGGTAATCATATTTTTTTTTTCATTTTCTGGATATATTTCCTGGTGCAAGTTGTTCAGTTTTGTTGACTAAGCAACCCATATGCGTTTCTGTTACGGTGTCCCTTCCAGGGGCCCCGTACAATTGATACGGCTGATACAGCGGAAGCATCGCCCCTGCCAAGGGCCCCCAATGATGATAGGTACATTTAGCTCGATGATGACAACGTCTGAATTAATTTTGACCTATATGGCGCGGGACGTTCTTTGGCAGTATCCAGCAGCCGTGAACCGGAGTTAAACGGACTCGCTGTTGGCATGCTTTGTTATAATATTTTTCGGGATACCTTTGGTTATCAGCCTTAAATTAAATGGATTCGCATAAACCAATGTATGTTTTAAGTTAAACATCTGGTGATACAACTGTGTTTAAAATTAGAACCCAAAAGTTGAGAAAAAAATCAATGCCATAATGAGCTTCCAAGGTAAGGTTCTTTCGTGTTATTCTTTTCACTATTTTTCTTTATTTACCTTTATATATAAGGTAATTTTAAATCAAGTGCAAATATTTTAAGGGTATGTATAATTATGTGGAAGAAAGAGAAATTACGCATTTTAAAATAAAAATTTACAGTAGTTTATATTTTAAATTTTCTAACAAAAAATATATTTTTTTGTGAATACGCTTTGATTAACCCCCCACCACGTAATTAGAATGCAGGCCTTTATGTAATTACACTACACACACACAACGTTACATCTTTAGCCAATCGCGACCCATCACTGTAGCTGAATATTTTTTTGTACAATAAAGTTTATTTTTTGTTAGAAAATTTTAAATAAAAACGACTTACTGCACATTTTAATTTTTATTTTAAAATGCGTAATTTCTTTTTCTTCCTCATACTTAAAATATTTGCACTTGATTTAAAATGACCTTATGTAGGTATAATCTTCTTAAATTCATAAAATCTTAACAGAAATTCCTACAAGTACTTACAGAATCTAATATTTTTTAACATTTCAGACAATATACTAGACACCTCAAAACTAAACTTAGAAGGCGATTTCCAGTCTCAAGTGAATCAGCTGTTGGCGTTGGTGCAACTGACGAAGACTGAGGTGGAGAACCTGCAAATCCTGATTGATGATGTGCAGAAAACCCTGGGCATTCCTTGGCCAGGTATAGTTTCAATCTTGCCCAAGTACTGCTCAGCTTGTTTTACCCAATAAAAAATACACAGTTTGATTTTCCATCTTTCTTTTACAATTTTAGGTTGCAGAATTTACCCATTTGGCTCTATAGTAACAGGACTGGGCATTAAAACAAGTGATATTGACTGCTTTGTTGAGCTCCCGCACTGGGTGAAGGTTCAAAGCAAGCTCGTGTACGAAGCCAAGAGTTTTCTTCAAGCACAATCGTCCCTATTCGATGAGTTGACAGCGATACCGATGGCCAAAGTACCTATAGTAAAGTTCTACCACAAACCAACGCAACGTCACTGTGATATCAACTTCTCTAGTATGGTCGGAGTACAGGAAAGCAAACTTCTTGCCTATCTACTACATGTTGATCCGAGAGCATTGCCTCTAGCAGTCCTTATAAAATACTGGGCAAAAGTCCACAACTTGACTGATTCAGACATCATGCCAAACTACACTTTAACTTTGCTTGTTGTATTTTACTTGCAACACATAGCAATCCTGCCATCTGTGTATCTGTTGCAACGATCTGGTAAAGAATATATGGTGGAAAATTGGAACAATGCATTTGACAGGATAGACTTCAATTCGAGAAAAAACAACAAGCTTACTCTATATCAATTATTGGGTGGTTTCTTTGACTTCTTCAGCAATTTTGACTTTGAAAATCAAATAGTTTCCACTTATTTGGGAAAGCCAATACCTAAGTCATGTTTTCTACAACCAGAGATGATACCGTGGGAATTTGGTGTGTACCGATACAATCTTGCCCAGGGAATATGCCAGCCATTGACAATAAACACAAAAATGTGTGTGCAAGATACTTTTGAGCATTTCAAAAATTGCTCAGAGAGGGTACATCAAAAACTGTTTGACATGATTCTTAAATACTTTAGAAAATCAGCTGAGATGTTTTATAGGAAGGAAAGTGATAGGTATCTCAAGGCCATACTCACTAGTTACAAAGCAGATGGAATTTAACTCAAGAATATACAAAATATCAACAAAAAAATAACTTTTTTTTTTTTTCAAAACATAAGTACTTTCATTTTCATTTGAAATAAAAGTACTTAGATCTAAAGTTCGTTATTATCATGAAAATTTATATCAAAAATACGTTATACCATCTGTTACATTATTCCAAATATAATCATATCAAATTATTAAAAAATCAAAAGTTGATATATATTAAAAAAATATTATGTACTGTTCATTATACCAGTTGAATTGTTATAACGTGAAATTTGATTTTTTGTTGTTATATAATTTTTTTTTTAATAAAATATTTATATCATAGGTACATTACGCACCCCGAAAATCCGAAATATTGATTTGTTATTGATTTGATTTGATTTGAACAAGTGTTATTCATATTCATAAAATAATCGGCTGTGACTGTGTAGTGTGACTTTCTTCTCTCCTGATGAAGATCCTTGTATAGGGTCGAAATGTCGAGGTGAATACCTCTAGCAAACCCACAAGTGAGTAGCCAAGTATTTTATAAATATTTAGAAACGACTAAGTATATACTTATTGCCGTAGTAGATAATATTTTAGAATGCCGTCTTACGATGAATTTGAATGTCCCACGTAAACGTAAAGCACGCGACGCGAGTATAAGTGAGAAATGTTCTACAAATAAAGAGAACTTAGCATAATAACATCGCATGATCCTATTCATTATCCGTACATTAAATAAACAAAATGCATGTATGCAAAACACTTCTGCAAACATTAACATAATATACAAACTAGTGCGGTATGACCGTATGACTAATAAGTTTTAAGCCGGCTTCATATACATACACGCCTGTTCCCTTTGGGGGCAGGTAAAGTGTCAACGATCTCATAATAGGGCTCTCCGTCATAATTAACAAGGTTTGAGGGTTACTTTAGGAGCGAACTGTGCTTTTGCTATAGTGATAGGTTGTCAGCCTTTTGCCTGAATTGCAACACAGAACACACCAAAACCCTCGAGTTTCTCTACTGACTCCTTTCAGGTGTGAGTGAAGGACATACTAGAAACTGATAGGGGCTCAGTCAACGAAATTGAACAACTTCCATCAGGCAGGAAATCTTTCAGGAAATTAAAACAGTGTTTGGCTTTTCCATACAAATTGTCTGATCGTGAACAGTTTGTTTGTGAAAGTCAATTTTCTATGTCATTTCCTGAAAGAATTTCCTGATGAAAGTTGTCAATTTAATGGACTGAGCAACCCCTATCCATTTCTGGTAATCTGTCCCTTACACACGGAATAGTATGCTCGAGAAGAGAAGCAGCTGAATCATTCTATGTTTTTCCATCGCTCCCCGTCCAGCATGGCACCATGTTAAGCCGGTTTCAAAAAATTAACTTCCAGCTTTGTCCCGTTTTTATAAACATATACATAAAGTCACGCCTTGATCTCAAAAGGGGTAGGCAGAGCGTATAATGCCTAGTAAAAGGAGTTTTCGCCACCTCTGACAAATGTTAAGGGTATATAATTTAAGATTGAAATGTGTATCGCAATAGTGACAAGTTGTCAGCCCATCGCCTAAACAACAATACACTCCCTTTTCTGGCTTCTACAGCATGCCCAGGATGCGAACCTGCTGATACATTCTATATTTTTCTATCGCATCTACAGTCTAGCGTGGAATTTAGCCGTTTCAAGCCGCAGAAATTCCGGTTATATTATGACACAGGAAAATATCCATAACGGTCAGTGGGCTAGTTTATGACCGGGTGTCCGTTTCGCCGGCACGACCCGGGTATAAATCCGGAACGCGTGTCCCGCCGCAAGAAAAATTAACTTCCAGCTATGTCCCGTTTTTATATCGGGCAATATAATGGCGATGTAGTCGCCGCGATTTCGAACGGTTTATATTTCCCGAGAAAAATTGTTGCGAAGTGATAAATCTGGGTAGTAGGTATGTTATGATTATGATCATGAAACAAAATAATTTAGTTCAGATTTTTTTTAGATTATATAGGTAGGATAAGCAGGGTATCAATTTGCAGCAACTGTCAAATATTAAGGGTAATCTTAGAAAGAATTTCCCTAATATTGGCGCTAATTCAGGACGCAATATTACTAATTCTAATTCTTAGTAGTTGCTGCTAGCTGTCACTTTCTTAACTTTAACATAAGAACAGGATAGCAAACAATCACGTGAGTTTGACATTCCTAATCTGTATTTTTCCCTGACTTTTACCAGGTTTATTGTCTTTGCCTTATACCAGGCAGAAGCCAGTGATAAAAATTTCATTATTCCAATAATTTACTAAAGATTCCAGCGATACACTTACCTACCTGTTATAAATAAAATTAAGTATCCTATTTTACTGGTATGGGAACCATTTTTCAAATTAATTATTCTTTATTCCCAAAGCTGACAGCTTATTACTTTAATGGTGTCATAAAGGATTTTAGAAGCAGGTACACAAGTGGGGATGCGGTCAGCGGCCCTTAAAACCCGGATAACCGGACCCCGCGCCCGGATGGTTCCGGATTACAGAGAAATTAGCATGGACCAGATACTTCATCCCTTTACCCGATTATATCGACGAACTTTCTTTCTTATCCCATTTACCTACATAGGTACTTCACAGGATTATTTTTTTAGATTGTTATTATGAACGGGATTCAAAATAACAATCTAATCGTAGTCAGCAACCGCGAAAATCTAAAAACTTATTTTTCTTACGATTTTAGGAAGTCTGAATATACAAGTTTGTCAATTCAAAAATTTATTTCAAAATATCTAGGTTAATCGTTTTACTTAGTTCATTAATTTTAGTAGTTTTTTTAATATTTTTACCTTTTCATAGCAGTTTATTTACTTATAATTTCATTTATATCCTTTCTTTAAACTCCAAATACTTATTGACACAATAATTTGTATAATCCGTAGAAATACTACCGAACTATAACATTTCTCTCGCAAAAGCTTTAAAAATAAAGCAATTTGCGGCCAAAACCCCATACTATTTCTTTTACGTGTGTGCACGTTGAAGGTGTTTTATAGGTCATTAGCTGCCACCAGAGGAGCGCCGCCGAAACGCCACAAGAAAACAATTTGCAGCAGCGGGGGGACCGAGGGGTGCGGGGTACCGAGGGTCTGGAGGTGCAAAAACACCCTGAGAAGGCGACAGCTGGCCCTGCACTGGACAGGGATGAAGCCAGAAATACCCCAGGAATACCCCGCTTAGAACGTAAGGAAAAAATATTTACTGTACAAAGGATAGAATAAAAGAAAAACCACAGGAACATCGGTAACTGATATGCATTAAGGCGGTCTTATTGCTGAAAGTGATCTTCTTTGTGTAGAGCTAAAAGCACTCTTACATTTCAAGTAATTAGCAGAATTCATTTTGTTATTTATTTGCATTCTCTTTTGGTTACAAATCACCCCAATTATTTTAGTCTAACGATCTCAAAACAAAAAGATTATCAAATACGAGCACATTAGTTATACCAAGTTACACCTTTAAAATATAACACAACTTAGGATCGCAACCCAACCTCTAATTGCGAAACAGTATGAAAAATAACCTACGCAACAACTTATTGCCGAACAAAGCGTCATTTAGCGCATACCTTTCGAAACTTGTCAAAGTCCTTTGTCAGAGCAGACAGTTCAAACCAATAACTAATACGCCTACAGGCGTTCGACCCTAGTGGGGCCCGGACAGGCCATTATAGCAATTAAAGTAGTAAACAGCAGGTGCAGTGGAACCGCGGCGCCCTCTACGAGAGGAATACTACGAGAACCATCCACTAGCTCTCAGAGACACACAGACGATAGGAAAAATGAGCACTTTGCGGAATGGGCTAGGAGCTAACCTAACCAGGTTCCAAAACGAAAAAAAATGGGAACCAATACTTAGAGTACAAAATTCCGTAAGTACTTTATCAAAAGAGGCAACCAATATTCAGAGCACATAATCTAATACGACAACGCGTCCAGCCCTAATGAGGAACTAATCCGCCTACAGGCGTTTGGCCGTCCCTAGTGAGACCCACTCTATCTCCCCTGGTCTCAGAAGAGGTTCGTTGATTTAATCCGCTACCGACTTTTCAACTCAGCTGATGGTTCAAAATTATCTTCAACTTTCAACACGTTTGCAAACCAACACGACTGTATGTGCTGAGGCGAAGGAAGCGCCACACACCGAACTAAATAGGAAATTCCCTACGGTACCGCTTACAGCGATAATGTTATACCTACTATTTGCGCAAGGAAATAATCTCTTTTAGGTAAACAAGGAGCGCAGTTATTCCAAGCAGTTTGTGTTCTGCATTTGCTGTGGGGAGAAAAACCGACTGAGTAAATATTGCGGGTGGATTTCTAGACGGGATCTCAGGACAGGGTAGATTTTGTTTGCGTTCCTAGGTGATCTTTCCTGCATGGCAAGGCGTGATTACGTTTTTGTGCTGTGTTTTCTACAATCGTTATAAAAATTCTGTTTTGTCATTTTCAAAGAGTAAAGACTTACTTTTGTCATTATTAAGAAATGGCTTAAAAATATTCACAGCTCACAAAATATCAAATCTTTCAGTATAAAATAAATGACAAGAGATGAGATCCATGTTTTTTGATGACCACTTGATGCATGCCAGCTTTAGAGTATATTTTGACCACTGCTGCTGGTAAAACAATACACCGGTTACCTGAGTAGTAACTAGGTATGGCTATCAATTCAGATCCTGATACCTTATCAGATCTTTAGACATCTTCGTACTTACTTTTAGGCCCCATGTGTTCAAGGAACGGCACATTTTTCACATAAGTATCCAGCTAATTAGTGCTGGTACAAATCTTCCGTGGGTAAAGTTTTAACGACGACGGATGGAAGTTTGCACGGTTCTCGAGTCCCTCTCCGGCCGTGCACAAATTTTCTTGCCCTCATTAGGAAGCTGCGTTGAATTTCTGACAACGATGAGTGGGTGTTGTTTCAGTACTCCCTTTATTTACGTTTTTGACACTATATTTTGGACTTTCTTACCTGCATACGTAAAATCACGCACGTAGAATCTTCTTTCAAGAGATTGGTGGAATATGAGCTCATCCAACAACCGCACATTCCGCCGGCGAGTGACTATTTATTGACTTCGGGGGCACGCGACAGAATATTTTGGGCACGCCACCGAACAAGAGACTAACAAAATTCACTATGAAGTCCAATGAATTAACGTGGGTAATCCTATTCATAGTAGTTATTTGCCGCTATGAATTGAGTATGCTCTCTATTTTCGTGAAAAGGTGAGCTCGCTTAGCTCGCGTTACGTATTCTTACTTTTTCGTATGTATTTTTAAAGTTGAATTACGGTAAACAGTGCAAAACCGGATCGTTTGATGCTTTGTTGTCATTACCGAGAATACGTCGTATATTGCTCATAAAGTCCTATAAGCATTATACGAGTTTATGTCTGTCTCCTTTCGTTAAAAAAGCCATTTTGATCCCCATTATAAGATAACAACGCACTTGCGTGCCTTGGTATTTTCCTTTCTGTTATTTATTAAAGAGAGATCATGATGTTATTCTATTGAATGATTTATTATTTCATATTACCTATTTTTCTTTACTGATAAGTAGTTCTGGCTTATACGAGTGCGGAGTGTGCTTCTGCCAGATGTCGGGAAAAACACGGCAGCCGGCCGGTCTGTTTTCGCGTTTTCCTTGGGTTATGCGACCAGTATGGGTCATTCAATCCCTTAAGGTCATTCCATAATCACTGCGTCGGTCTCTGTCTGCCAACTTCCTTTGTGGGTTATCTTCTATAGTTACTTTTGGTCCACCTTTCAGATCGCATTCGACATACCCCAGTCCCACTTTAGTCATAATATGCAGTTTTACTTACCTTCGTCAATGATTCCAGTTTTCGAGCGGAAGATCATTGTCCTGTTTTTTCCCTAAGAATCGGGAATACTCTTTGACATTTCCTGTGTTGAATGATTGAACTTCTGCAAAACGGTCATGACCACGCATTATAATGAAAAATTGTATGTTTAAATACTAAATATTGCGAAAACTACTACTACCTACATAAATGTCTACTCTTCAGATAATAAACCAAATAAGAAGGATACGTTTCAGCTCATTACAATATTTTATAAGTATTTCATGGTATTACGCTCGGAGTTGCTACGAAGCCCATATATTCATATTACGCATCAAAGTCGTAAAAGTAACGACAACATGTTTATGGAGCATAAATCTCTAAATAAGCCGCTAAATTTCATCATATCTGAAACCTTCATTCATTATTCTTTGTTTTCTTTTCCCGAGAAAGCTTCTTTCATCGACCTTAATGTGAATTGTAGATTGGCAAAATATCTTTGATTTCTTATCCTTTAGTATACATTATTTTTTTGGTGCCGTAACCAGGATTGAAAATACATTTATCTTTCAGGAATTTCATACATATACTTACTTACTCAAACAAACTAAAAACCGTTTATGGCATTACATAAAAAAGTTTTCTTTTTCTTCCCTCAAAAGCGGTTCAAAATTCGCAAACCACAAAAAACTTCTCAAAGCTTTCTCGTGTAAATCCTCAATTCTACCCCTTCCGTGTACAGAAGTTGTGAAAAAAAAAACCGCTATAAGATCGTAAATAGCACGCAAATTGCACGTTAAAGTTTGCGGTCGGGATTGGAGCCGCGACTCGAAGGCTATTAATTATGAGAAAGGAAATTGAAACCCCAGTGGAAATGGAAAAGTAATAAAATGCAACAGCGATTGCAAGATGAGTGCCGAGTGCCGGGCGCCGACGCAGGAGGCAGGGGACGGAGTCAGGACGTCTTGAAGAATTTCAATTAAAAATGTGGTTTATAGCAAGAAGGTGCCGAGCATATGGCGCACTTTTAGGCTCTGTCCTATTGTCATCAGTCTGACAATAATGCGATCCGATTTGATGTGGATTTGATCGTGTGACAAAAATAGGTACCTACCTCTATTTTGGACGCATCGCAAGATTGCATGATCTTAAAACATGATTGATGATAGATAATATTATTCCCTGTGGACCCATCATTTATGTAATGATTTTGTTTTACAACGCTGCGTTATGTATAAATTAAATCATCGGGAAAAATTTGTTTAGAAAAAACTAGCTGTTCTAACCCGGAAGATTGGTTAAAGTTGTTCAGTTGAATGAGCAGAACACAAAGTTAGTATACTTAACTTTAAAATAAGTATTTGCCCTTAATCTAAGGCCCGTATTAATAATCAGGTCCTGAGACTGACAGCGAGTTCGAGTTCGTATCAGAAATGAATTTAAAACAGCCTGTCAAATTCATACTTGATATTGCTCTCAAGCCTAAAAATGACTTTGAAAAGATTAGAGCGTGCTTGTCCTGAATAAAAATACAATAGTGTCTGCCTACCCTACTTTTGTCCCTAGAAACGTGCCTGGATTACCCACCCACCAAAGCAATCTGATTCGCCTTACTTTATTAAGAATTCTAGATTGTAATGTAAAGGCTTTTCATATCAACTTGCTTTGAATTTTTCTTCATTCGACATTTAACAAGTCTCGCTGTAAAAGCTATTGAAAGATTCTTCCCGGTATAAAAGTTGATTGTATCTTGAGCCAATTGATAACTTTGACATGGTAAATATGCTTTTATTCAGATGCTTATGTAGATTTCCAAAAATCTTTTAAAAATACATTATACAATCCACTTTATACCGTCTAGAGGTATTGAAACAGACAGTTATTTTTACAGCCTAAATATGAGATACCGGTCTGTTTGTTTTTATGTTTGCTACTAAATATCTAAAAATAAAAAAGGAAATACTAATAATAAAAAAAAACTAATTATCCGCAATGGTATGGTATGAGAAAGTTTAGATACTGTACCTAATGTACATAACGACTTTATTACCATAGACCTCTACTTACAAAATTAAAACACACTGTATAAAAAGAAGATAATAAGCATAATAACTCAATCCCACAAAATTTCACACAAACAAAAGAGTTATTTTCAGTAGTATCACGTTTCGTATTAAATTAAAACAACAAAGAAAAGGCACTGAGACAAAGCGAAATCCTTCCCAAAGGGTGGCAAAAGATTTTTCTGGGTCACCATTGCCACTGCATTCCCGGTTTGCTTATTTTCATCGTGAACCGCACCGGTTTTTTGTCGCATTTTGTAATTCTGGAGCGAAACCACTAGGGAATTGTAAATGAGTAGATGATGGCTATACTGAAAAGAAAATAAAAGTTCTGGAGGATCTTTGAAAATAAAACTTGGTTTTAAAATTGCGACATAGGTATTGCTGCGTTTTTTTAACGAGTCAAAGGCTCTAATAAATAGTTTACAGTTATGTGTATTAAATATTGTTCTTTACAGTTGCGTATAACGAATAATTAATTTATTAATTCGACCAAATTACCAGATTGACCATTACATTTACCTATATATTTAGGTAAGTTTTGTTTGAGTTTAAACTATGGTGAAATTCTTGACACGGAGGTTACAAAATAATCACAATAAATAAAATTACAACAACATAAAGTAGTAGAGCAGGTTAAAATTAGCAGTTTAAGTCCCCTAATTGACCAGGAAAATTATTGCTTTGATTTATAACCATTATAACAAGTTAAGAACAGAAGGGGGACGCGGTTCCTGCCAGCGCCGCATCCCAATTTAAATCTTAAACTTTAAGTTTAAACTTTGCCATATCTGGCACAGCGGGTGGGCTTAAGACTCGTTTATAATGAATGTTTTGATAAAATTGCAAGATAGTCTCGATTATTCTATTAGTGAAATTTTACAGTCGCAGCTACGTTGCAAAGATAGCGCCAAGAAGAGCCGGGAACATGAACAGTGAGAAGAAGAAGATATTCATTACTTTTAGTATTGACATCATTATCATCATCATCATGGGGTGCCATCTTCATATTGAAGTTTCAAGGTCAGCATTCGGTATTTCCTCCGGTTTTGGAATACTCATATTGACATAATAATTGAAATGGTGAATCCACACTACACTGCAGTGAAACGTTTGCAAACCATGTCATCCGATATGTGCAAACTTGCAGACGTATTTTCAGAAGTTTGAATAGGTACATTTCAAAACGTTAATTACAAACTCTACAGTGAGGTAAATTCCAATCACTTTGACTTTGTTTGTTAGTAACTGATGTCTCTAGTTACAAATTATTGATGTTGACCCAAACAGTCTGAAAACATTTACAAACATAGAGCTGTAATAAATAGTTTACGACTGTTAAAACATCAGTAATAACCTAAAAAGAAGAAGCCTCGTATTTATAAAGTGATCTCAAGATTAAGAGCAATATTAAGTATTGATTTGACAGGCCGTTTTGTACTAAAATGATATTTCTGATACGAAGTCAAACAACAGCACAAAGCTTGCACAAAGTCATTGTCCCCCGCCGGCAATCAAACTCGGGATCTCCGGGTCATGAGGCTCGGACCACTAGACCACGGAGGCAGGGTCTATAATAACTAATATAACCATGTAAATAACCCTTTATAAGAGAAGAATAATTGAAGTGGCTTATACAGTATGAAGTCTGCTAAGTATTGATTAAGCGAATCCTGGAAGCTGCTTTTGGTTTCAAGTTTAATGATCTTTTCTACTTTCATCGGAAAGTATAATTCCTAACGGGGTAGGCAGAGTGGCAACGGATTTAACCAAAACTATTTTCACCGCGTAAATACTAATTTTGAATGGCATTTGAGTTAGGATTATTACGAAATCACAGTTAGGAGCTATCGTCCATTGAAATAAAATTGGCTGGTTATATGTTCTCTTATGATAGAAAGTGACAGGTTTGGACTTATATTAGTTAAGTCGCGTATTTTCCAACCACGAATTGCTACCAATGGGCCCGATTCGTAACCATCCCGACTTAACTAAATCTCAACTAAAATTATTGCCATCCTGTTCTGTTCTCTCATGATAGAAAGTGACAGGTATGGACTTATATTAGTTAAGTCGCGTATTTTCCAACCACGAATTGCTACCAATGGGCCCGATTCGTAACCATCCCGACTTAACTAAATCTCAACTAAAATTATTGCCATCCTGTTCTGTTCTCTCATGATAGAAAGTGACAGGTATGGACTTATATTAGTTAAGTCGCGTATTTTCCAACCACGAATTGCTACCAATGGGCCCGATTCGTAACCATCCCGACTTAACTAAATCTCAACTAAAATTATTGCCATCCTGTTCTGTTCTCTCATGATAGAAAGTGACAGGTATGGACTTATATTATTTAAGTCGCGTATTTTCCAACCACGAATTGCTACCAAAGGACGTCTTTGTTACCTGTAACACCAAATTGTACTACTCTGGAACGAATAAAGATTTCATTTCATTTCCAATGTGTTACCATGATATTAAAGCTTCCTGGGCGAAGAAAGTAGCGCGCCCATTTTTGTCAAAAGTTTGGTGTTGCAGTGTAAATTAGATAGGCTAGGTATAAGTAGGACTACGTTGGATTAGTTAGTTGGTAAAGTGACGTAACGGTATTATAGGCGCGAATCCTGGCCGAGTTATACTTATTTTTGATCGTATTTTTTATTTCGCCATAATCTTCTTCTATCTGCTATCACAGTACGCTCGGGAACAGAAGTAGCTGAGCATTATAAATACCTGTATATTTTATTTTTCTTACAACTAGTACTTGACCTAGATCAATAAAACACTCGGTATCTCCAGGTTTTGCTGGAATTTACTACGAGCGTTTGTTTCCTTCCACCGTGACTCGAGATAATGTTCTGATGTGTTTAGTGCTACTGGTTTTTTCTACCCTATTTTCTTTCCTATTTTCCATGCTATTATATTCCACTAAAAGAAGTTTTTTTTAAAGATGCCAGACAAGGGCACTGCCTGTCTGATGGAAAATGGTCACCGCGGCATTTAGCTTCACCAGATTCTTCACCTGTGAGAGCGATGAGGGCAATTCGGTAAAAACGCGACTTGATTAAACTAAATTTCAACTAAAATTATTGCCATTTCTTGTCATTTGCAACGCTGAACTGTCCTCAGCCCCTGTCTGTACGCACACTGGCCTAAAGATGTATGGCATTTGCCGTCGACTTGCAAAAAAGAAGACGCCGGTAAAGTAAAACTACAGAATCTTTATTAATTTAAATATAGTAGTTCTTCTAATAACGCATGAATACGATGTTCTAAATTATTATATGATTTTTTATGTTACCTACCAAAGTTATTTTCTTAAATCTTATTCTCCACCTCCCACCGTGCATTTTTCAAAGGACCAATTGTAGAGAGATTTCGCGGATTTCGCCAATAGTCCTGTGGACATGTCGCGCTGTGTTTACTCAGGTTTACTATCGAGTGCGAACAGTTAACAGCTCCCCCTGTACACTGTGTACACGTAACTTTTAAAATGTGTTTTTTTTTTATCCAGCTGTTCCAAGCGCGTGCCTAGGATTGATAGATACAGGTTAGTACATTCTCCAAGTCGTATCGAAAATTTTACGCGAATTGTGCCGCTGATATAACTAACTAAGTAGGTATCGTAACGTAAGTTCAAAGTTCAAATCAACCAAAATGATAGAGCAGAGAATACAAACAGAAAGAGCAAAAAGAAAAAAGATAGAGTAGCACAGAAATCGGTATTCATAAAAAATGCAGGATGTCAGTTTTTATTTATTTTTGTTCAGCTTTAACATCACCCAAAATTGCTACCGACTTTTGCGTAAGTTCGCTTAATTTAAGACTCTTTAAGGCTCGTATTTATAAAGCGATCTCAAGATTGAGAGCAATATTAAGTGTGTTCGCGATAGATTTAGATTGATTGATTGTTGAAACGTCGGGAACCAGGTAAATTCCTATGATTTACCACCAAAATCTATCGCGAATAGACCCGATAAAAAGTAAAATGAGTATAAATAATCGCGAGTGCTTAAAAAGTAATATTAAGTGTGGATTTGACAGGTAATTTTGTACTGGAATCACATATACGAACTCAAACTCGCTGTCACTCTTGAGAGCTGATTATAAATACGGGGCTAAGTGTGCGCTTTTTAGAATTGATAAGTTTTTCTATTAGGTTTTGGAAATTTCCTGTGTAGGTAGGTTGTTTTAGCCAACATGCCGTCAACACACCCCATATCACATGAAACCTACTTGCACACCTGGCGAATACTTGAAAAAAAAAAAGTGCCACAATAAAGTTTTTTGCGTGTTTCCGTTATCGCACGCCCGTAATTCACCGTGTTCATGGCAACACAGGCCGCGGCGCTGAGTAATCACATTTTCGTACCGTCCTTTTGTTGTCCGCTGTCCACTAGGCTTGTGGACAAAAACCAAGTGATTTACCCGATTTACTCGGCCACTGGTCATACAGGTGAATGTACTTAGGCCCGTAGGTATTTATAAAGCGATCTCAAGAGTGAGAGCAATATTAAGTATGGATTTGACAGGTCGTTTTGTACTGAAGTGACATTTCTGATACGAACTCAAACTTGCTGTCACTCTTGAGAGCTGATTAAAAATACGGGCCTTAGTTATGAAACTGAACAATTTTCATAAGATATTTTACTAATAACGGGAAAACCGTGATTTTAGACCCGATGATCGCTCTGTGATCATGATGCAAAAACCACGTCAAAATATCTATCTTATGTCAATATCCATGAAAGTTTTAAAAAGACTACCTATTGAACAATTTTCACTAAAATTTGCTGTCGTATGTATACCTTCCTGCAAAAAGTGGGAGCAACCATTCTCTGGCAGCAACGCTTCCTATATTTGCGTTCTGTTAGGAAATTGGACCTACAGGGCTCCCTATGAGAAATTAATCACCATTTCTTGTTCAAACCATGTCATACTCGTCATACCTATTCATATTGTCCATATTACAAAACATCAGCAAAATTCGGACAGAAGAATATAAATCTCCATGCAAATTGTCCAGTCGCAATACGGACCTCCCAATGTCCCAATCACAACATTTCCTGATTGGCTGAAACAAGATAAGCAGATTCAGGACGAGCATGCAGCAGCGAAACGTGGAATGTATTCAGGTACCAATCCTGATAGGACACAAACTCTTGGATTATCGCCAACGGTTTGACGAGGATTTGTTACGAGAGTAGAAAATTCAGTGTTCACCCTTAAGTCTTTGTAAGTAACAAAAACGTGAGAGTAGTGCGCTGTAAAGTGAGCTATAACAATAAATTATTGTTTTCAGAACTTATGATAGCTGTTCAAGTTATGACGAAAAAGAACAATGAACACTCTTTAGCCTAGCTATTTCTTATGCGAGGTAAATGCATAAGAAAATATTCATAATTTCAACGAGTAAAGGGTGGAAGGCTTTTAGATGAAGAGGCGTTATTCAGCTTTCATTGGCATGTGTGTTAAAGCAAAGGTTAGGTAAGTCGTCGGAAAACGTGGTAAAAGAGCAGAGAAAAGCGGCACTTAACAACAAAGTGCTGTATGGTAATTATTTATTACTCTGCTTACTTTCGAAAGTGCAGTTTCATTTTGTGTTAGTGAGTTTTCCCATGAGTTTTTTGGTAGGCCAAGATCACCAACATGAGGTATGGAAAGAACCCACGGAACATCCCTATTATAGTGGTTTCAGAAGAAAAAAATCAGGATTAATTGTCTTTCTTGAAAGATCATAGATAGGTACCTAATAATTATGTTAAGTAGGTATCACGGAACTTCGACAAACGATAAAGGTTACGCTCTTTGTGAAGCTATCTCAAGATTGAGAGCAATATTAAATAAGTACGGATTTGACAGACCGTTTTGAACTGAAATGACATTTCTGATACGAACTCAAACTCGCTGTCGGTCTTAAGAGCCCACTACAAATACGGGCCTAAGAATATGCTATCATCTAAATTCTATCCATCGGGTGACACAATATTTAGTCAACCATACCAACACCCCTATTATCCTAATCGACTTGCCGTGTCCTCCTCACAGTCGGATTAGCATTGACAATATTAGCGTGAATCTATCGAAGGGAACAGAGTCGTTTTGATTAGGCAGGGATTAGAGACCCTAAGGACCGTGAGAGACCACGCATGGGAAGGTCGGACCCAAATAGTAATATAGGTATGTAGGTACGAACTATAACAGAGTTTATGGTAAAATCAAGCATGTTACATTTAAGGACTTCCTTTTGTATCATGTAGGTTTTTAAGCCTTCTAACGCCCATTCAGAATGTTTAAACCGTGTCACTCTGACATGGTTTGTGTAACGACCGCTATCACAGACAGCGATTGGAACCAAACTTTTAGTAACAACGGCAAAATAATTGGAGACAATTATTACCAGAATTTCTAAGAAATATGGTTAGTCCAACATTGCATTGGTAATTCATCATCATAAGCGTTTTTTTTTATTCTACAGTTCAATTAGGAAGTCCGGAAAGCTTCCTACAGTAATAAATACTGCAAGCTTTTAGGATCTTTTCGGGCAGCATTTTTTTGTTCACCTCTCAAACCTCTCCAGTTTCCACCGGACGTGCTTCCGCATCCGAAGCCACTGCGTTCATGAAAATGCAGTCCGCAGAGGGAAACTGCTACTTTTCGTGAGGTCCAAAATTTTTAAGGCGCTGCTGAGTGCTGGTACATGTATAATTGAGGAGTGTCTTTTCAAAAGGGCTTATTTCCATTTTTTGTCTTTTTTAAACTGACAATGCCATTCGATCTTCCATACAATTTTACATAACTTACTTTTTCTGGATTTTTTCTATGAGTCTTATTTCATCAGAAAACTTGACTACCAAAGTGACTTCCGCATCAAAATGTCCTATTTTTCACTCTTTTTTACCCATACAATTTTTGTGGTATTAATTTTTTTGCATTTTCTGAAAAGATGGACTATATGTAATTAAGCCCTTTTGAAAAGACACTCCTCAATTGTTTTGCGCAATTTCTGTTCCAGCACCTTAAGAGGAGACCCCCCCGTGAACAGTTTTCATACAAATGCTCTAGGTACACAAATCCCTCCGTGAAATCTTAACCGAATGTTTTTTTTTTTTTTGGAAAATAAGTTCCAAAAATTGTCGCGGTCGGCGAATCGAAAAATATTTTCTTGATTAAAAAGTAATACAATCAGCATTTCATATACATGTAAGGTATATTTAATATACATACCTGTATAGTCTCGTTGTTCACAAGTTTAATAATCACCTCCGTTCTTATAGGAAAGCTGCTGCAAGACTTAGATAAGAGTTATAGTCGACAAGTTCACATAATATTATTTTCTAAGCTAGCAGAGACGTACTTGACACACATCGCGGTCGTTACAATATATCATAGCAGCAGCCAACGGCACAATATAAAGTATACCGGGTGTAAAAATTCCTTGACTAAAGTTTAAGGGTGTGAACCTGAGCAACTTTTCCCAAAGAACATAAGTCGAAAATATAAAAAATATATTTGGTGCCTCCCACTCCCATACTAGGTAGTGCTGTCCGCGGCTTGAGGCAAGGCATTTTGAGGGCAAATATTATTTTTCATTTTGAAAAAGATGCCTTGACTGCCACTGTCCAAGACACGCCTAGATCACGCGGCAGACTGAACAAGCGCTGGCTAGACTTCGTAAAAGCGGATATGGAAGAGAACGATCTTACTCCGGCGGATGCCGAAGAGCGGGCAAAGTGGAGTAGAAAAAGCCGGAAAGCGGAAAAACGCTAGATAGAAGAAGAAGAAGGTATTGTCGACCTATGTTCCTTGGGAAAGTTGTTCAGTTACATGGGTAGATTCAAATTCTCAGGGTGCATTATACCCTTGCTGTTACACCCGGTATAATAGTTCTAAAGTACCAACAGTTTCAGTAGTAAGTAGGGAGCACTACTCACGGTATTGTTATAACTCTAAAATGTTTACGACACAGCCACTTTGGGGAAGTGGCACACAAAACTGCAGGTACCTACAGATACAGCATGATTAAAAAATTATAAGTTTATCTTGTGGCTGTAGTTTGGTTGTTAGTGAATAAAAGATTCTGGGGATAGGTAAGTATTGGAAAATATTAATCACATTAATCAGCCAGATTAAAATAGAATCGCTATAACCGCGAATAGAACCTAGAGCCTTGCTTGCAGAATCAGTCCAGAAACAGAGTCGACAATGTCATCATCATCATCAAAACCATAATGATGATTTCATCTTGCCCTAATTAAAGCGGTTTTTGCCATATTTACAGCTTATCAGGTGGATTGACGAATGACGACAGTGAAAATTATAGGTGACCATTTTAGTCAAGAATTAGTGATTTTGTGCGCTGCCGAATTGCCCCCCGTCCGTGTGTCATATCGGTCATCTCAAAGAATCACGGGGTTTTTTAAGTGTTGATATTTTTGCGGTTGTACACTACTATTGAACTACGATTAAGGTATATACAGGGTGTTAATTTGATTGCGTTATGGCACGCAAGGTATGCCTTAGAGGGTGTTTTAGTAACGTAAAAGAAGCCTATAAAAAATAAAATATAAACAAAAGTCGGTAGTAATTTATGATGATTACCAGAACTGCGCCTACCTCTCGTGCTATAACCTAAACCGCGCGACGCGCGAGTCGCATCGACCAATGATAGCGACTCGCGCGCGCTCGGTTATAGCACGAGAGTTAGGCGCAGTTTTTGGAATCATAATAAATACCGGCTTTTGGCTATTTTGATTTTTTGAGTTGGATTTTATTATATGGGCTCCTTATATGTAACTGAAACACCCCTCAAGCTATGGCACGCAATTAAATTAACACCCTGCATAGTACGCGCATTTTCAATTCATAATTTAGTTCGCTATCTAGTGTGGTTTCATAGAGAACGTTGGTCATTTCTATCCACCCTGTACAACTATCTCCGCGTCTATAACAAAAGTGTCCCAGTATTTTGCCGTGGATTTGTCGTTGGAGTCGAAAATTTAGTGCAACCTCTTTTAAACTTGACCCGCTACGGAAACAGCGAAATGTATGGAGTCGTGTTGGATAACAAAAAAAGGTTTATAGTAGCAACATACAATCGTGATATGCAATCACGGCAGTTGCTAAAACTGTAAATGTAACATTGCATTTTTAGGCAATTTTAATGTTAAATTTACACGATTTGTAAAAAATATAGCTTTAAGGGTTAACACAAAGTTGATATTTGTAGCCTTGTGAGGATTTTTCAGTTTGTTTAGGACAATGCTGGCTGAATTACCTGATTGTCTGTAAGAAAAAGGATTTCGTTAAGCCGTCGGTCCTGATCGCTGTCTTTGATAGTGGTCATTTCATTTCCCACAAGTCATGTCAGAGGCCTATAAATTAGCTGTTATTTCTTTTTCTTCTGTCGTGTGGGTTTTCGAGTCGATCGACCCGACCTGTTACTAATACGTGGTTTAAAAACTCTGACACCAAGGTCTATCGGGTCGTTCGTCGACACGAAAACCCACTCGATAAGAATAAAGAGAGTCACTGCATCTCTGCAAAATAGATAAATACAGCTCAATCTCAACACATTTCCCTATGCTCCCTACACCGCAAGCTCACAGCCAGGATTAGCGTTGTGCCGTTCTCGAAATATTCTCCGGCGCGAGAATATTCTCGGAAACGCACTCGAAAGTTTCCGATGGAACGAGAATTTAGGAGAACATTGGTGTTAAGTCTTGATTTAATTTTCTTTTTATATGCTAATAGCTAAATTTCAAATATATGAACTGTTTTAGATGTTTTACATGTCAGAAACACTTATCGTTTCGTATATTTCCTATGTTCCCGAGAATATTCTCCGTAAGTTTCCCAAAATTCTCGAGAATATTCTCTGTGTGCTGAATTCAAATAAAGATAGTCTAAAGTTATGATCAGAGGTCGGAAATTCGGGTGCAGAAAAAGTAAAAAGCCACTGTTTGAGCTACTGAGAGTTGCTACAACCACCTTTTTCAAGATTTTTAGGGCCCCAGTTTATTTTTCTTTTATAATTGTTTTAGTAATGCTAATGTGTTCTTTGCGTCAATATAATTCGAAACTGTTTGATTTTTTTTTATATTTGTTTTAATTTGAAAGATATAAGTAGAAATGTGTTTTCAATGTACTGAAAAATAATAAAAATATAAAAATATCGTTTGATTGTTTGATATTTTTATTGAATACCATTTAAAAATGATGCTTTTATTATTTTTACACTAAAATTTGAATGGGGCCCCCGGGGGCCCCAAAAAATATTGCGGAGAAAATTAAAATTAAAATTCGTATTTGGCAAGGTTAAGACAAGATAAACGCTTTTTAATCTTGTCATTTTTTTTTCTCGCAATTTTTTTGTTTAAGAAATAAAACACTTTTGGGCCCCCGGGGACCCCATTCAAATTTTAGTGTAAAAATAATAAAAGCATCGTACAAATCATTTCTAAATGGTATTCAATAAAAATATCAAACAATCAAACGATATTTTTATATTTTTATTATTTTTCAGTACATTGAAAACACATTTCTACTTATATCTTTCAAATTAAAACAAATATAAAAAAAAATCAAACAGTTTCGAATTATATTGACGCAAAGAACACATTAGCATTACTAAAACAATTATAAAAGAAAAATAAACTGGGGCCCTAAAAATCTTGAAAAAGGTGGTTGTAGCAACTCTCAGTAGCTCAAACAGTGGCTTTTTACTTTTTTTGCACCCGAATTTCCGACCTCTGGTTATGATGATTATTCATGCTGCGATTGATCGACTGCAAAACTTGCCGCATTGCGGTCATAATTAAATAATGAATTAACAAACATACATTTAATAGTATCTACCATTGAAATATCTGAACCTCCTGATTGTATGAAACAAAACAAACCCTGATTCGGAGGACATAAGCCGTCGGTCCCGGTAGCTGTTTTTGTCAGTGGGTCGATACACAAACCATGTCAGAGGCTTATTAGGTGTGCTATTGGGCGGTTTGAAAACTCTGACATTAGGGTTCATCGGGTCGATCGACTCGAAACTCACACGACATGAAGAAAAAGATAAATAAACATTTTTTGTTGGAGCCTAGGATGTAAATGCAATAGATTTGAGATCAGATACGGCATGTCTCTCACTATATACACGTATTCATTCAAAATTTAATCGCATTTCTTGTTTGGTGGCTTAGAAATAATATTATACTATATCTCGTGAGTATAAGTGATATAATTTCTATGTTTGATGGACATCTTCAACGCGTATTTTATTACCGCTAAATTGACAAAAACGTCCGCTCGCACTGAACGCCGCGCAGCGACTGAGCTCCCTTACTCCCTTACTGCGATCACATTACCCGATTCGCATCCGAAATCAGGAGGTAGGACGGTCGGGACGGCACGATCGCCCTTAATCAGGATCCTTACTTCCTTACTGCGATTAGACTTGCCGTTTTGAGCTCCCTACCCTAAATCGGGCCTGGTCGGCCGGGTAATGTAATCGCTGCTATAAAGTGCACGTGCGCAACAAACAATAGAATCAGAACCCAACTAAACTAAATGTTTTACCGAAGAAGTGGTTTGCCGACAAAGAGTAACTACCTATCCTTACTTTTAATATATTTTTTTTATAATTTTTATTTATGAGCCTGTGGTGTCCCACTGCAGGGCAAAGGCCTCTCTCCCTTCCTTCCACTTTTCACGATCCATTGATAATACCCGCCATGCTTTTTGATATGCGTCCAATTCATCGCGCTACCTCTTTCGGGGTCGTCCACGTCGCCTTATTGCATTTGGTTCTCAGTCGGTGGTAATTTTAGCCCATAGAACATTCGGCATACGGTTGACGTGGCCAGCCCAGTCCCACTTCAAGTAGGCAGCCTTCTGAGCTACGTCTACAATTTTTGTTTGGGAATGCAGCACTGAGTTCCGAACTCGGTCGATCAGTTTAACTCCAAGAATGCTGCGCTCCATGTAACGTTGGCAAACCTTGAGTTTGAATTTTTGGACATCAGTCAAAGACCAGGTTTGAGCTCCGTAGATAAGGATGGGAAGAATGCACATATCCATGAGTTTACGCTTTAAGGTAAGGGGCAAGTCACCTTTCATAAGATCTTTCATTGCCCAATAGCTCTTCCAGGCGTTTTCAGTCCGTCTTTTAGCATGCAATTATATCAAAATTCTCGGAAAACTGGGACATACCTGCAAAATTATAATGATTTCCTCAAGATTAAATTTGCGAAATAAAAACAATATACAGTTCTAAAATTGCCAGTTTTTTAACATAAATTTGTTTACTACTTTTTGTCGGCTATAGCCGACTATGGCGCTGAGGGCAAGTTGCGAGCTGTCGGCTACACCCGTCGTCAGTGGCGGCGAAAAGGTTAAATTTGTCCGGCTGTAGTACGACTAAATTAATATATAATTCTTAAGTATAAAAGCGTGGAATTGTCGTCAGTGTTGCAATGAATGAAAAAACCCGTAAAAGTAAAGTTCATTTCATTGTACTTAAATCTAGTATTTTTGATGCATTTAAATCTAAATCTTATAATTTAATTGAAAACCTTCTGAAATAAATCCTTTACTATGGCTGTTTCAAGCTATTTAATGTACCTTCATAATGTTTTATTGATTTTTTATTAGTTTTACACATTACTGAATAAGCTTTCATTGATTACAATTAAATGTATAATCGATACTGAATGTTCTCGGTCCCAGGGAAAGTTTCGAGCACAATGGAAACTTTCCGAGAATATTCTCCGAAGAGAATATTTCGAGCACGGGAAATTTCCACCCGCCCATCGCTAGCCAGGATTAAGGTTCCTGCACTACCGTTTTGTATTATCTCCTCTTTGCTCTTACAAAAAAGAGACAAAAGTACTATTTATACAGGGTGTAAGGGACAGCTTCCCGCGAACTGATAGGGGTTGTTCAAACAATGAAACTGGACAACTTTTACGAAGAAATTTCCTTAAAAACATTATACGTGAAAGTTCAGTTTAGTAATAGGTACTGGGCAATCTGTAGAGCAAACCCTACAAGTCTGCGGGAAGCTAATACTTTACACCCTTTATACGGGGTGTAATGGACAGCGTAACAGAAATTGATAGGGGTTGCTCAGACAACGAAACTGAACAATTTTCACCAGGATTTTTATTTTTCAGGAAATGATTTTATCCTTATTTTTTTCCTTCCCATATTAAATGACCACCTGGATGACAATTTGTATGTAAAGGCCTTTTTTTTTTCATTTCCGGAAAGAATTTCCTGGAGAAAGTTGTTTAGTTTCGTTGACTGAGCAACCCCTATCAGTTTCTAGTACGCTGTCCCTTACACCCGGTATTCTGTGCAAAAACAAAGGATCCTCTTCGGATTCCCCCTGCACTTTCCTGTGCCGGCTAATGTTTGTAAAAGAGCTCCTTACATGAATTATTACACTGTTTCTCTGTTGCTTTCGATTTATTGCTCTAATATTCAACTTATATTCTGTGGTAGGTAGGAATAATTGATAATTCGAATTTTCGCTGCAAAATATACACCAACAAAACTATATTGCATTGTAAAATACCAAATTAAAGAAAAATAGAGGGTACTAAAATTATACGGGGTCTAAAAGGGACAGCGTACTCAAAACTGATAGTGATTGCTCACTGCTCAGTCAAGGAAACAGAACAACTATCTCCAGGAAATTTTTCAGGAACTTTTTTTTTATACAAATATTGTGATCGAGGTGGTAATTTTGTTTTTTTTTTTAGAATTTTCTGGTGTAAGTTGTTCAGTTGCGTTAATAGAGCAACCCCTACCTATCAGTTTTCGGTACGCTGTCCTGGTGCTCGTATAGGTATGTTGATTATTTAAAAATAAGCCAATTTTATCCTCAACCAACGTTCATAAAAAAAGTCACAACACGAAATCTGTACATAAAAACTTTCCCCAGTTCCAAAAGTAGAGTTTCTCTAAAAAAAAAACTTTGAGTCTCAATATCAACAAACTTTTAACTCTACAACTCGGGTTATTCCACAGCGTTCCAATTCTAATGTTGTTTTCAATCAATCAATTTTAGCTAAACTCTGCCGAACGACTCTATAAATGTACTCTTGTGTTTTTAATCGGCTTAATAAAGTCCTGTTTTGTTCGACGTAGTTCCTGTAACGGTCATATCGACCCCTTCAGATACAATGGTCGTAAAAGCCATTTTTTGCGAATTTAAAACTTTTAAATATACAGATCGATAGAGCGACACTGAACTCATTTTGGAAAAATAGTTATTCCGACATTTGTATCTGAGGGGTCGATATCATAATCAAACAAAGACATCAGAAGTTTAACGAGCTCTCCGAAGCATAAATGTTTGATTAAAATTTGTGAAACGATTGCCTGGCCCACTGATGTTTCCATGAGCACCTTATGACCACACACTCACTCTGGTCAAAAACAAAATAGGTCCGCAAGTGCTTTGCTCTTGAAAGCTTAGCTTGTTGAAACGGAACGGAATCCAACTCTCTAGGAGCAGCCCTTAGGCATGATCTCTACAGGGTGGTCCTCCCCGCAAAATAGGTCCAATAAAAAATTGGATCCATTGTTCGAAGCTCTGCAGAACAACCCACAACTCTTCCTCCTTAAACAAGTTTTAACCCGATTACTAGAGAGAGGTGAACGAAGCTGCGGGTATTTCCCGCACTTTGACGCAATTTAATGTAATTATGGCGGATAAGCCTCCGGCCGAGGTTTTAATCCTATCTGTCCCGGGTTCGAGTCCCGATACGACCACAATGCTTTACAAAAGAATTCCTTTCCAATTTATTCTGACTGACGTGGCAGGTTGATGAAAATTTAAAATAATAATTATCCAATTAATATTTTTCATTGTTACTAAAATTGGTAAAAAAAATATATTTTTTAAACGTTTGCCAGTCAACAAAGAAATGTTTATTTAGAATAAGAACTTGAAGGAACAGAGAGTGCACCTGCGTGTTGCGCAAACACTTGGACCCTAAAAAATAATCTCGCGCAGTTGGCCGATATTTGGGAGATTGGCCGCCATCATTACTAAAAATCGGTTGGGAGGACTATATAAGGTCATTTTAAATTAAGTGCAATTATTTTAGGGGTGAGTTTCTATCATGATACTGAACAAGTTTCCCCAAGCCCCAAGGAACATAGGTCAAAATATGAAAAAGAAAAATTGGCGAGTCAATTTGTATGGGAGGGCCATTTTTTATACAGCTAGTTTGCAAAATACCCATTATTATCATGTAGTTTATTTGATCAAACCAACCTTGTCCTAATGTCTTATTCCCATTTCCCCGATTCCCGATCTGCAGACCACAAATCTGTATCCGATTCGTTCTGAAGCTCAAAAAATGGATCAAGTTATCGGGAGCGAGGGGCATATAATTGAGAGGTAAGATCCAAATATGATGGATCTCGCACCTCCCTTGGAACGCTCCTGAAAGGGTAAATCTATATTTAAGTGCCTTCAAGCAGGCTAGGGGTTGTTCGTAAACCACGCGATAGGATAAGGAAGATATCTCTTAAGGAAGATCGATTAAGTGGTATCTCTTAAAATATCTGCAAAGTGTAAAGAGATTATGGGAGTAAGGGTTGATTTTGTTGAAGATGCTTTTATGATTATGAATGCGAAATTTTGATGAATGTGTTTTCTGTGCTGCATAAACAGAGTCAAGTTGATGTTAAATAGATGCAGTGAGGTGGATGTCAAACTCCCCAACTAGCAAAATCAGTACTTCAAGACTAAATCAAGACTACTTTTTTTGTACTTGTACGATACTTGTGGTTTACTACAATGCTGGATTTGGGTACAGTTATAGGAGCATTCTTTTCTTATAAAGATCGTACAATCTACTTATAGAATGTTAGTTATCCCTATAGTACACTTGAGGAAGCGCAATTGCTTCTATAATTATCTGAAACTACACATTTTTAAGTACAACTCCACTTGTTAGTATCTGACGTAAGCATCTTACTAAAACAATTTTGTTTATAATGCTCTAGTCATATACTTAGTTGTGTAATTATAAGTACATTTTATAAACTGAAAAAAAAACAGAATCAGTTTCTTTGGCTGGTTATTGCAGTGAGTTGTAATAAAAGCAAAATATTAAAAATGTAAGTATCCATTTCCTTTTATAATATTAGATATAATTTGTAGTAACTGCATAAGGTAAATAATAATCTCCATATACTGCACATATAGTGTGGGAACTCGCCGGGGAAGTCATTTTTGTTGTAAATTTGTACCAAGATTTATTTAATTTTACAACGCGCTTTGCAAAATAGCACTTATAATATTTGTTGTTAAATAATCATTAGAAGATTTTTATGATCATTCGCCATTTTTTTAAAATACTCTGCTTTGAGTATTTTAAAGAACAATTGTTAGTCAATTAGTACTTGTAGTAGTCGCAATCAAGACAACATGCCTCCATATTGAAACAAATTTAGGGTTCCTCATACAATCGGACTACATATGTGATTGATGTAGTATCTTATACGGTTTTTTGATCTTAAAACGCTCTTATTAAGCACTAATGCATTTAAAAGGATCTCAAAGAAGACTGTTACCAGACAAACTTATAATGATCTTAGCTAAGAGTGTTGTAATATCTTATGTACTTTTGTTTGATATTAAAACGCTCTTATTAAGCACTAATGCATTTGAAAGAGTCTTAAAGAAGACTGTTACGAGACAAACTTATAATGATCTTAGCTAAGAGTGTTGTAATATCTTATGTTCTTTTGTTTGATATTAAAACGCTCTTATTAAGCACTAATGCATTTAAAAGAGTCTTAAAGAAGACTGTTACGAGACAAACTTATAATGATCTTAGCTAAGAGTGTTGTAATATCTTATGTTCTTTTGTTTGATATGAAAACGCTCTTATTAAGCACTAATGCATTTAAAAGAGTCTTTAAGAAGACTGTTACGAGACCAACTTCGAATTATCTTAGCTAAGAGTGTTATAATATCTTCTTTTCTTACAAAATGCTACTATAAGATTTCAAGACTATTAAATCTTTCTGCAGACAATTATAGGATGCGTATTCCTATAAGTCATTTATAAGATAAACTTGTAGTCAACCATAAGACTAAGTAATAAAAACAAATGCTCTTGAGAATATACACGCTTGTAAAATGTTATTATAAGTAAAAAAGACCTATAATTGTTTTGTAAATAGTTTTGTAGCAAACTATAAGACAGAATATAAATCCTAAAGCGCTTGAGTATATTCAAGCTTATGTAAGCCTATTATAAGAGACAAAGTCTACAACAATGCCTTTATAAGAACATTATTAGAGGGGTAGACTTATAATCTATCACTATAGGATTACTTTGCTTGTTGGGTCTGTACCTACAATGCTGATTGAACTTGGGATACAGTCTGACTGTCGTGAAGAAATGAATCGGTGATTGTTAAGTTTTGTTTGCTGGATTTGTGAGTGCGGTATTTTCTTAAAAGAACAAAAACCACATTATAAAATTGTGTACAATTATGGATTATCCTCTTAGATGACTTGTTCGAACCCCTAATAGAAAGAGATGCCATTCTTACTTCAATCTATTCAAACATTTCTAACTAACCAAGTATCCAAAATTAGTAGAGTTTTATAAGTAAGTAAGATTTTTGTTCCACAACTCTATAATTTCACTATTAGATTTTCTTCTGCAGTACATGGAAACCCCCTAATTACATTTTTATGGTGAGGGTCGGGTTCGCACTAATGCTTCGTACAAATGCGAATCTAATAGACAGGGGATGCTGCTATATTGGTCGCCAACCTATCTTTTTCTACTTTACTGTAACATAGACATATACGTAAATTGTAGAGCAAGTGTATGTAAGACTTATTTAAAAATATATCAATACAAATACAACAATTCATTCAAACGCAGGGTCAATACAAACTGGCCTAGGCATCGGACCAATCTAATCACAAGAAAAACATGAAAAGGGTTGGTAAGCAGGAAAATTATTTCTTGGTATTTAAAAGCCACTTAGTTAAATCGCTTTTAAATATTTCCCCCAATTAGAAACATGTCTGGACATGACATGACGGGAGGGTGACGCTTTCGCACGCCGGCGAATAAACCATAATACCTTGTTAATCCTTCGCGTGTTTTGTACGATTATCCGACAGGGCTGCCGCTTGATCTTAAGATAAGATAATTTATGATAAAATAAGGGATTCTCAGAAAGTAGACCTATTATTATTATCAGCCATAACAGTATATAGGCCTTCACTGATCGGAGGGAAGTTGCCATAGGATGGATGGATGCAAGCGCAGTGACCCATAGACTATTATCGCAGGTCATCTAGGGTAGGACTATCATGATATTATTTTATAAGGTTTGCTCTTGACCCTATTTTAAGCTAGTAGTGTCCAGACCACACAGATATGGTAGAAAAATTTGATTGGCTGGTTTTTTTATACGTTAGTTAGACTATGGGATATTAATAATAATAACTACTTATTGGTAGATTTTGAGCTAACTAAATGATTGATGCCTAACCGGTATTATTTATGCTTAGTGTACAAGCACCGTTCATCATCAAATTGATAATAATTTTTAGGTTTATTTTCGCGCAGCAACACTAGCGACAGTTTCTGTAGGTAGACTAGAATTAAGATTTTTGTAATATATTGCCAGTGAGGGTAGTGTCGTTCTAGCCGCTTGCTGGCTGTCAAAACCGATCGGTCGCCGGGAGCGCACGCATTTTGCGCTTTCGCCAAATTTTCAAGAAAATTGATCGTCGTTACTGGTAGCTGCCATCGCTAAAGGCACACCAGCGTTTGGATTGAAGTTCTAGAAGAAGATCTCGGGCCCGAGGAGTTGAAGACCATCAGAGGCACCGGTGAGTTGGCTTTGATTCGACTACTATTTTTCACTGGTGTTTCTTTTCGTTATTCGTTCGCTTTCGTTTCGCATCCATTACAAACCCTCGAATCGCGGGGGTTTGTACATTATTTTTGGTCCTTACCGAGCCGGATACTTCTGCTGGTGGAAGCAGCTACCCTGCCCCATTTGCAGAAGTAAATCGCATTGTATCGAAATTGTCGCTAAACATTTGTCATTATTTTTTCGTATTTCGCATCGATCACACCAAAATACCAAGGTATTTACGTGTATTTTTCGTTTTCGCTAAATTTTTCGTATCGATCTCGCACTTGTTTCGTATCGCAATTTTCGTTTCGTTGTTTTCGACATTATATTCGCAACTTTCGCAACTTTCGCAAGATTAACAAGCCTAACAAACATTTACCTCGATAATCCTTTCAATTTTCATTCAAACATCGTGTTATTTCATACATTTTGTTCGAAATTTGAATGTAAACAACATAATGCAACCTATTATACGACCAAATTGAGTTGTTCATAAATAGTACCGTAACTGTTACAAATCGTGTACTCCCTTATTTGGTCGGGTTATACTGACCGCATGTAGCTCGCTTGGAATCGCCACGCGAGGCCACGCGGTTCCGTTGCGCCATTTTTTGTATCGTGCACCCGTGTTTACATACAGGGTCCTACGCTATAAAGGGTCTTAGTACACCATATAGGATCTTAATTGAAAATTGAATTTTGAGTCAATTAGTACTGCTACTGCATAATTATAGGTACTGAATCGAATACTATTTTGAATGATTTAGTATTGCCGTACATAGGTATATTAGTAAACTTAATGGTACTTGAATTTGGAAATACTTATTTGCACATAAAATAAAATTGTTTACTATTTTATTATAATAGTGTTAACAGTTTTAAAGATATTTTCGCAAACTGCGATACTCATTATTTGTTGCTTCGTTCGTTCGTTAAAAATTAAAACATACGCTTTGCACCATAGACCTACTCATTAATTCGGTCTTTTGAAAGTGGGATTATTTGTGCTTTGTATACAATTCATTGAATACTTATTACATAATTAATTTGATAATTATGATTTATTTGTGGTTATTGATTTCTTCATAAAGAAATATTCATGGCAATCGTATTTAATATATTCGTAGTATATTTTGTTATTTGTACAATGACTACTCGAAACGCAGCTGCAATTGCTCGCCGTAGTCTTGAATTGAAGCGCGACATAGCCGTAAAACGTATTGATGAGTGCTTATCAGCTGCAAAGCAGGCTTCTGAAGATCCTGATCGATTACCGGTTTTTACCTCGCGTTATAGCAAACTAGAAAGTTATTGTTCGAGTTTCGAAGCGCATCATTTTAAAATATGTTCAGAAATCACTGAGCTGGATGAATTAGATAAACAAGATGAAATTCGTCAAAACTTTGATACTAAATATTTTGAAATATTGGAATTGCACACTTTACTTGTATCAAATGATACATCCAAAATTGGGGAAGCTACGCGCACTGATTTATCGGTAAAACTACCTAGGCTTAATTTATTGCATTTTAACGGTGAAATTACGTCCTGGGGTACCTTTTATGATATGTACAATACTATGGTACATCAAAACCGGAAGTTGACCAATATTGAAAGATTTTCCATACTTCTTTCATTACTCGAGGGTGAACCATTGCAACTATTAAAGGGTTTTCCACTAACGGAAAATAATTATTTAGATGCATATGCTGCTTTAATTGATCGTTATCAATGCAAACGCAAAATTGCATTTCGTCATTGGGATGAAATACAAAATGCAAAAATTGTTTCCAACTCCCCACGTGAGCTACGACGTCTCGTCGATACTTTTAAAGAAAATATTGCGGTTTTGAAAAATCTACGCCTTCCCGTTAAGGACTGGGATTTCCCATTGTTTTACTTACTGATAAATAAACTTGATCAGGATACTCGTCGCCGTTTTGAGTTACAAAATGAGACAAAAGACATTCCTTCTTTCGATTCATTGCTGGAATATTTAGAAAAGGCTGGTCAAGCACTCGAGCTTGCCGAAACTTAACAATCACCGATTCATTTCTTCACGACAGTCAGACTGTATCCCAAGTTCAATCAGCATTGTAGGTACAGACCCAACAAGCAAAGTAATCCTATAGTGATAGATTATAAGTCTACCCCTCTAATAATGTTCTTATAAAGGCATTGTTGTAGACTTTGTCTCTTATAATAGGCTTACATAAGCTTGAATATACTCAAGCGCTTTAGGATTTATATTCTGTCTTATAGTTTGCTACAAAACTATTTACAAAACAATTATAGGTCTTTTTTACTTATAATAACATTTTACAAGCGTGTATATTCTCAAGAGCATTTGTTTTTATTACTTAGTCTTATGGTTGACTACAAGTTTATCTTATAAATGACTTATAGGAATACGCATCCTATAATTGTCTGCAGAAAGATTTAATAGTCTTGAAATCTTATAGTAGCATTTTGTAAGAAAAGAAGATATTATAACACTCTTAGCTAAGATAATTCGAAGTTGGTCTCGTAACAGTCTTCTTAAAGACTCTTTTAAATGCATTAGTGCTTAATAAGAGCGTTTTCATATCAAACAAAAGAACATAAGATATTACAACACTCTTAGCTAAGATCATTATAAGTTTGTCTCGTAACAGTCTTCTTTAAGACTCTTTTAAATGCATTAGTGCTTAATAAGAGCGTTTTAATATCAAACAAAAGTACATAAGATATTACAACACTCTTAGCTAAGATCATTATAAGTTTGTCTGGTAACAGTCTTCTTTGAGATCCTTTTAAATGCATTAGTGCTTAATAAGAGCGTTTTAAGATCAAAAAACCGTATAAGATACTACATCAATCACATATGTAGTCCGATTGTATGAGGAACCCTAAATTTGTTTCAATATGGAGGCATGTTGTCTTGATTGCGACTACTACAAGTACTAATTGACTAACAATTGTTCTTTAAAATACTCAAAGCAGAGTATTTTAAAAAAATGGCGAATGATCATAAAAATCTTCTAATGATTATTTAACAACAAATATTATAAGTGCTATTTTGCAAAGCGCGTTGTAAAATTAAATAAATCTTGGTACAAATTTACAACAAAAATGACTTCCCCGGCGAGTTCCCACACTATATGTGCAGTATATGGAGATTATTATTTACCTTATGCAGTTACTACAAATTATATCTAATATTATAAAAGGAAATGGATACTTACATTTTTAATATTTTGCTTTTATTACAACTCACTGCAATAACCAGCCAAAGAAACTGATTCTGTTTTTTTTTCAGTTTATAAAATGTACTTATAATTACACAACTAAGTATATGACTAGAGCATTATAAACAAAATTGTTTTAGTAAGATGCTTACGTCAGATACTAACAAGTGGAGTTGTACTTAAAAATGTGTAGTTTCAGATAATTATAGAAGCAATTGCGCTTCCTCAAGTGTACTATAGGGATAACTAACATTCTATAAGTAGATTGTACGATCTTTATAAGAAAAGAATGCTCCTATAACTGTACCCAAATCCAGCATTGTAGTAAACCACAAGTATCGTACAAGTACAAAAAAAGTAGTCTTGATTTAGTCTTGAAGTACTGATTTTGCTAGTTGGGGAGTTTGACATCCACCTCACTGCATCTATTTAACATCAACTTGACTCTGTTTATGCAGCACAGAAAACACATTCATCAAAATTTCGCATTCATAATCATAAAAGCATCTTCAACAAAATCAACCCTTACTCCCATAATCTCTTTACACTTTGCAGATATTTTAAGAGATACCACTTAATCGATCTTCCTTAAGAGATATCTTCCTTATCCTATCGCGTGGTTTACGAACAACCCCTAGCCTGCTTGAAGGCACTTAAATATAGATTTACCCTTTCAGGAGCGTTCCAAGGGAGGTGCGAGATCCATCATATTTGGATCTTACCTCTCAATTATATGCCCCTCGCTCCCGATAACTTGATCCATTTTTTGAGCTTCAGAACGAATCGGATACAGATTTGTGGTCTGCAGATCGGGAATCGGGGAAATGGGAATAAGACATTAGGACAAGGTTGGTTTGATCAAATAAACTACATGATAATAATGGGTATTTTGCAAACTAGCTGTATAAAAAATGGCCCTCCCATACAAATTGACTCGCCAATTTTTTCTTTTTCATATTTTGACCTATGTTCCTTGGGGCTTGGGGAAACTTGTTCAGTATCATGA
>JARACY010003037.1:0-36576 GCA_029255725.1 Scrobipalpa atriplicella | reverse complement strand
GGATGAGTTGTCAGTGCATGGATGAGTTGTCAGTGCGGGATGAGTTGTCAGTGGGGGACGAGTTGTCAGTGTAGGATGAGTTGTTAGTGTGGGGATAAGTTGTCAGTGTCAGACAACTTATGATGCGCTGACAATTTATCCCGCACCGACAACTTATCGCGCTCTGACAACTCATCCCCGCCCAGACAACTCATCCCACACTGACAACTCACCCCGCACTGACAACTCACCCCGCACCGCACTGATAACTCTTCTCCGCACTGACAACTCATCTCCGCCGACACGATCCATGTTGACCCGACGACCCATGACAGCGTTTTTTTTTTATTTAGTTCGGTATCTGGCATTTCTTCTATGCCATTTCGCGGTGTGGTTGAATCAAAAACTGCTCACTTCGCGGGCTGGCATTTCATCAGTACCACTCCGCGGATTGGTCGTTTTACATACCTGCCAAACCCCGAATTCAGCAATTGGCTTTTACGTGTTTGCCAGTCCGCGAATGGTTGCTTCAAAACGTCTGTTGTAAGATTTTTCTCTATAGAGCAATGGCAGCAATTCGTGGTTAACTAATAAGTCCAAACCTGTCACTTTCTATCATGAGGGAAGAGTACGGGATGGCAATAATTCTAGTTGAGATTTAGTTAAGTCGTGATGGTTACGAATCGGGCCCATTGTCTGTATCAGGTTCTTTGTTTACTTTTATTAGGATGTTATTTGTGTGCAATAATAAATGATTAAATATATATATTTTTAATCCGACTTTTGCACCGTGATACTCAGAATAAAACCTCCTTGTACTGGGTAGTTCTCCTGATTGACGGAAATTTCTGTCAATGTTCCGCGATAAAAACATTACATTAGAATAATTTTACAGCTACAAGCTTTTTAATGTGAATAGTAGGTATATAGCTTTTTGGATGTGGGTCACTTAGTATATTTTTTTTAAATGTTTAAGTTTTTATGTAATAAATAGTTAAAAATTTCCGTCATATAATTTCAGTTGGAGAACTACTACGCTGTGATAAGATTGCAAAATATTTTCACCTGGCAGCCCTAACATGTTTTGACCATGAGTCCGTGCCAAATAACTTTGCGCGTGAAGAAAAATGGAACAAATTTTTCCAGTCTCCAAAGTGTCATGTTCTAAAGACACTAGCGCCATACATAACCGCAAAGTTATCTGGCACGGACATGGACAATATGTTAACAGGACTGAGCTCCGGCAACAAGAAAATGTGCCGTGCGAGATAGCTAGATGTGAACTCTCTGTCCCTTTTGAATAAAGGAGACCGTTCCAAAAGTTCCAAAACCGTATACCGGGGTTATATCCTATGGTGCACTGCACTTATTACCGTAATTCTGCTAGCAGTGGACCACCAATCAGACGTCAGCAAAACAGCAGTAACAAAAAATTTTATTTGAAGACTTTCGCGCTTTGCACAAATTATAACTCAAACACATACGTGCTTTGATACCCCTGTTAAACAGTTATAATGGCCCCGATTCGTAACCATCCCGACTTAACTAAATCTCAACTAAAATTATTGCCATCCGGTTCTGTTCTCTCATGGTAGAAAATGACAGGTATGGACTTATATTAGTTAAGTCGCGTATTTTGCAACCATGAATTGCTACCAATGTTGAACTTGAGTTATCGCCTAAATTAAAAAATAATACTGAAACTCTCGAATTCCTTAGCTGGTTTTTAAAGTATATACCTACCCGGGAGGAGATGCGGCTGGCACATTCAATGTTTGTTTGTTTGTTTGTCTAAAACCGTATACTGGGGTAATATCGTATGATGCACTGCACTTATTATCGTTATTAGGTAATTAAAATTTATTTTTCTGGTATATTTCAAATTCTGCTAGCGGTGTGTTATTGCATGCAAGTCCGTTTTCTTGATTGACATTTAAGTCCAAATTAAACGAATTTTGATTTGAAGTTGCTCAAGCTTATTTAAAAGCTCATCTGCGGCGATACATAGCGGGAGTCGGCGATATCTAAAATAGGAAAGAGTAAAGTTGATCAGCTGTACTTCTGCAGCCGATACTGAAGTCTGCATGTGTATGAAATTTGCAGCTTCCAGCTTAACTATGTGCACCTCTTCCATGCAGTGGAATTCACTTGCTCGGCTTGCCCTACATGCTATGCAATTTCACAAACTTTTCTAAGGTCAGCTAGAAGCTTTCTTTATTTTTAAATTGTCACATGGGCACTACCTCAGCTTGAGTAAATTATTTCTTAAGTACCAATCTTTTAGTATGTGGATGTGAGGAACAATCCTTTATATGCTATAATTGCAACCTATATGTATTTATATTGAATATTTTATGATGGTGACAAAGTATTACCTTGTATAATGTAATGTGTTATTTCTACAATAGTGGAACCCATAGACAAAGACCAAATTTATAGTTTCATTTATCTATCCTCAATATAAAGCACTCAAATACACTTTGTTTAAACGTTTGTACTAGGCAAATTATTGGCGCCTTATAAATCTCATAATTTCCTAGTCTCCGGGACGGCCAAAACAATACATGTTTTCAACCCACTACCCTTTCTCATGCCCACTGAACTGCCGGATGTTACATAAGAAAGAGATAGTAGGAGGATTGATAATCAAAAATGTTGACTAAGCAATATTTTGTTTTATTTGTTACTGAGCCTTAGCCATACGGTTACGGAACAGTCTCCCCTAGTTGCTTTTATTTATTTTTATGTATGATATTTGCTTTTAATTATGTTTTTTACTTATGAAATGAACGATTACAAAGGGACAAAGAAATCACGTATCTCGTTCGATACGAGTTCTATCTCACTCGACTCGTTTTTTATTATGATAGCTCTGGCAGACCATATTCAATATTAAATACAAGTTCATAGGGCGTTACCTACACCCTATGAACTTGTATTAGAATGTCAATTTTTTATACCTAGTGCTCAGTCCTGTTATTAGCAATAAGTCCATGGTTTTGACATGGCATATATTAGACATATATTGACATTACGTGACATGTTTACATAAATTCGCGCATTTGGTCGCGGCTTCTTAGTACAGGAGTCAACCTAGCGATAAATGATGACCATCGAAACAGATGAAACGTATGCATGGAGTGTGGCAAACCTCAATGAAAACTTATCAAACGTCTACCAATCGAAATATAATCGAAATAAAAAAGTATATAGTTCGTAAATAATGTCTCCTTCATTTTGTATGTGTTCCAATTATGTACATCAAAAAGTTTAATTGGTAATCTACTGGATTACAAACAATAAATAGGTATTGTTTTGCTATACAGGCATCATTAATTCAAAATGGTATCATTTATTTAATATTATCAAAACTTTAGACAAGTGTATCGGCATCATGCTCTTGGTCTATATTGGTCATGGCCTGTCAATTTAGACGCCGCCGCAGAAACAGACGCAAAAACAGACGCAAAAGTTGCCGCAGAATCAGACGCGCAAAGACGTGGCTTCCCTGTTAGGGTCAGTTCACACCGGGAAGCGACTCGACGTGGCACGTTCTATTCAAAAGTGTGACTGTTATTTTCCTATGCAAAAAAATTACATTTCATTGACAGGACTCGCGGCGTCCCGGCGCAGCTTCATAGTAAAAAGTGGTGCATCTTCAAGCAGCTTAGCGACGGGACGTAACGAGTTACTGTCTTCCCGGTGTGCACAGACTGATCCTTTATGTCTATAAATTATATAGTACTCTAAAAAAAAAAATGCCCAATTGTGCCCCTGATTAAAGGGCTACCCTGAGCCAGGTGACGATGAGCGCCCTCATCAGTCAAAAAATCATTACTCACTGAAAAAGCAATTAATCGAAAATCCGGTAAACCAGATTGAAATAAAAGCAAAGAAAATAATTTAGAACATCATAAAGTTGCAATTCATAGTTCCTGGTAGTAACAGAAGGAAAATTTGCGAAAAACGGCCACTTTTAGCACTTTTGGTATCTGTAACTTCTGTAAACACTGAATCATGAATTTATAGTGCTTAAAACAAACTTAAGTACCTATTCTCAAATCTGGTTTACCAGATTTTGAATTAATTGCGTTTTCAGTGAATATTGATTTTTTTAACTGATGAGGGCGCTGGCGGCACCGGGGATCCCCTATTTTCCTACAGTTAAGTGATAGAAAAGAAACGCGTTGATATAAACACTTCCAGGTCACGTTCGTCGCGATGATTATGAGGTCCGGAAAAATATGAGACAGCTTCGTTCGTGTAGATATGTGGCACAGAATGGTTTATAGTAGAATATTATTCTACACGGACTTAATAGTCACGGAAAAAGATATTCAGCGGTGGCAAGAACAGTTCCTCATACATACATACACAAATCACGCTTTCATCCCTAGAGGGGTAGGCAGAGCAAAAACGACCTAAACAAAAGTCGTTCCGCTACGTCTGACAAGTTTTGAGGGTTATTATATAACAGATGATAATATTTATTGCTATAGTGACAGGTTGTCAGCCTATCGCTTATAAATTGCAATACACTTAAACCCTCGAATCCCTTAGCTGGTTTTTACAGCATGCCCGGGAGGAGAGCACCTGGCACATTCTATGTTTTTCTATCGCCCCCAGTCCAGCATGGAAGAATACTATTCCTCATACCTCATTTCAAATAAAATAAATACAGGTAAAAGTACATTTATCTAGAAATATGTGCATCAACATTGTAGTAACTCATCAAAGCTTCAGATAAATGTTAAATCCAAATACGAGAGACGTACCTAATCAAGATAGGAGATTTTTCAATACTATGTCTTTGTAAATACCGCCCAATTTATCATTTTGTTGAGTTTCCATCTTATCCTGTCGTAGATCTTTTACATTCAAAACAATGTTTTAATTAAGTACCTATACAATAAAATAAAATAAAACCCTTGCAGCAAATATTTTACATGTGAATGAAGCTAAAACAACTAGAGATTATTAAGCTATAAAGCCGGCGTAATCTATGGTTTTACAAATAAAGATAGCACCCGGTAACTACAGAAGATGAGACGCATGGGATTATCGCCATAAAGATTAAAAACCTAAATTATTATGAGTAATGACGATCTTGCATCATACTTCCTATGAGTCAGTAGATATGACGAGAAGAAGCGGTGGTGCTTGTTTCTATTATTCAATTTCTATAACCTAAAATAAATTTGACAGCAATATTTAATTGGATGTCACTTAATTAATTTCGAAATAATACACAAAATTTCAAAAAGTTAGTATACCATGACCTAGCTTAATTTGATGAATATATTCATGATAAATTACGAAAATGTCTTTTTAGACCTGGGCTTGCAATATTTTTTTGTAGATGATGATTTTCTTAAGAGTTTCACTCTTCTCAGCCTTTTTTTTTTTGTAAAATTTTGAAAAAAAAGTAATAAACGAATCATGCCCGAAGCCTATATTCTATTAATCTATATATTCTATTTGTATGTATCTCCTTTCACATATTTTTTTTAACGAATATGAATATTAATTATTAATAATAAGCAGAACTGCCTCAACATTTTCGAAATTTCTGATCCAGAGCCTTAAGCAGCGACTTGAGTTATGCAAACGCGATCCCGGGCGGTGCATCCCGGTTAGGGCACTTGGAATTGGGCGGCGCGCGGAGGCTGCGCCCAGCCGCGCCGCCAGCAGTGGTGATCCGACCGCCGAGCTGAGCGCACGCCACGCGCACGCATCGCCGCCGGTACGCGCACGCATGCCCCCCCACACCCCCGTGAAACCTCCCCCCCGTCGACCTCAAACCCCCACCCCCCGCCCAGGTGGATACTTATTGCGCGTCTGTCAAACTTTTTTGAACATGGGATCGCGCAATGGGTACACACTGATCCCATCAGTGATGATCGTGATGCATGATGTGTTCGACTTTACTCAACTTTCGTAGTTTAGAGTTTTTTTTTACTTAGCTGTTTACGGATTCTTAGAAGAGTTTTTATTTTTCAGTGGTTTTATACGATGTGTACACGTTTTCTATCATATTTACAATCATGTTCTCTTTTACGTGCGTCGAATTAATTTCATCAAAATTTATACGGATTTACAAATTTACTTTAAAATTTTGGCAAATTCACTCCAAAATTTTGGCAAATTTACTCCAAATTTTTGGCAAATTTACTCTAAAATTTACATCAAATTTACCATTCCTGCAACTAACAGCGCAAACTATTCTAAAGCGAAATTTCGCTCAGGAATTTGCGGCGCGGCGACAAGAAACTATTCGGCTTCTAAAGCTCCTAAGCTGAACTCGTGAGCTCTATCAGAGATTAAGCTCGCTCGATTGGCTCGATTGGAAGCTGTTTCGACTGACTGATGAAGTTTGCTCGCAGTTTGCTCGGCAGCCGACCCTAATTGCCAACAATGATTAAAATGTCTCGATGGCACTTTACCCTAATAAATTTGTAAGGATCTCGGCCGGGATAAAGAGTCTATTCTTGAGGTGGTTTTAGCGATGGCCTCCATTAGGGCCGACTAATATAGATAAATCTCGGACCTCTCCGAAATAGATTCAATGCCTTCATAATTAAATGATTGAGGGAGATTCCACCAATAAATCATTTTGAAATACGTCAGCCGGTAGTCCGTTCTTTTTGTCGTAAATAATACCGGGTGTAAAGGACAGCTTTTCCTTCTTCTTTTTTTTAAAGGTATTCGATCATTTTATTATGGAAAAGTCAACAATTATTTCCATTTCTTAAAACAATTTCCTGATGAAAGTTGTTCAGTTTCGTTTATTGAGCAACCCCTATCAGTTTGCAATAACCTGACACCCCGTATAATAGTTAGTTCATATTAATAAGAGTTAATATACCCTACCTAGCGAATGAATAGGTACTTACTTCGTTCTTAAAGATTATTAGGACTACCTTAAAGAAAGAAACTCAAAAAAATACTGAACTATTTAGAATTGTAGTAGTTAATTGTGGAATTATTTTTCTGATCATCGCAAATGAGTATAATATCCTAATAATAGAATGTTTAAACATACCTGAACGAACATAGAATAAAGACCCTATACTTATTAACCACGATAAACATAATTGAACATGATAGCTTTCCTGAAAGCAAGACATTAGCAGCTTTCAACGAGGTCTTGAACACACTATACCGGGTATTATAAATGTAAAGTTCAAATTTCTATACCGGGTGTAAGGGACAGCGTCCCGCAAACTGATAGGGGTTGCTCAGTCAACGATACTAAACACATATCACCAGGATTTTTTTTTCAGGAAATGAAAAAAAAAATTTGCTTTTCCATACAAATTGTCTGATCAATGTGGTAATTTTGTATGAAAAACCTAATTTTTATTTTCATTTCCTGAAAAAAATTCCTGATGGTAGTTGTTCAGTATCGTTGACTGAGCAACCCCTATAAGTTTGCGGGACGCTGTCCCTTACACCCCGTATAGATTAGTTACTAATATGGAAACCAAAAATTTAAATGATACCTAATTGAAGAGCTTAGAATCACTTTAATAAACCCTTGACTTGGCCCGCTTTTTTGATTATCACAACTTTTTTGTGCAAACCATGCACCAAACTACCATGAACTTGGCTTTTATTTTTACGTTTATGTTTTTGGTGGGATTTAATATAACGCAACACCATTTCATAATTAATTAGAAAAAATATATACCAAATGGAATTCAAGGAAAGTAGAGTTAATTCACTTGTTTTCGGGTTTGATGTAATCAGAGAGAATAACCAGCGATGGGTGAAATAGCACTTAAGATTCTCGGAATATTCTATTATAAGATTATTCTGTATCTACATTAAATTAAACTAATTGATTTGTTAATTACCACTTGCCATAATAGAGATAAACTAACAATGCATTTTATCTTGGAGTAGCTACAAAATGGAGCTCGTATAACAGATTAGAACTTGTATAAAAATAAAATCTAAAGCAATAAGATAAGTAAACGCAAAACACGCAAAACACATTAGTCTCGATTGTCAAATTCCATTGAAAGATGGTATAAATGTATGAATGTTCATGAATGAGTGAGATTATAACGATTGATTATACACCGTAGCCAATGATAAAGTAATTCAAGTACCGTTCAGTGTTGCCACAATAGAGATAACAAGCTTAAGCTTACAAATTAACTAGAACAATGTTCTTTTATCTGGAAGCGGGCAGCGAGCGACGGGAGCTCGTTTTGCATAAAAACTTCTCTGGCTTTTGTCTCGCCCCAGGTCCTTCAAACTTGCCCCGTGTTTTAAGGTTCTACGTTCAATTTAAACGAGAAAATTAGCAATATTGTAACAATATTTTAAACAATAAATAAAAATCTTGACACTGGCTGAATTGCTAGTCTGCAGAAGCCAATAATATACAAGAAAAAGAAAATCAGAGATATGGTTTCCTGGTTAATAGCGGAGCTAGATTAGAGAGACATACCTAGATATTTTTACAGGTATAGCGCAAGAGCAACGAGATCTTTTTTTTTTCTACATAGCTTCAAGTTCAGTTTAATGCCCTTCGTTTTAAAATTTCTAAATATTTCTTCTCATTTTATTTCTTCGAATACGATATCTCAACGTACATATATAACTATTTGTTAAACATGTCGCCAACGCGATCAATTTTATCCAAAGTGAGTACGACCATGGTTTTACTTTAGTTTATCATGTCTCACTTAAGTTTAAATAGTCTAAGGCTCGTATTTATAAAGCGTTATCAAGACTGAGAGCAATATCAAGTATGGATTTGACAGATCGTTTTGTACTGAAATGACATTTATGATACGAACTCAAACTCGCTATCACTCTTGAGAGCTGATTATAAATACGGGCCTTATATTTGTTACTCGTATAAAGTAATTTAGGGCAATAGGAGACTTAATTTCCTTTATTATCCAAGTTTTCTCAGAAACCGTAATGTTGTTTTGTCAATTCAAACACAAAGGGGCTGATTTCATTTCATCTTCTCTTTATATACCTATTTGTTTTACAGTAATTGGTTTAAGAGTTTTTTGGGAACATGTTGTAGGATAAATAATAAATAAAATACATTTTCAATAAGTACCTATAAATAGCACTAAGCTAGGCACTACCTTTCTACAGTAGATTTGGCTGCTCTGGAAAATTAATCTGTTTAAAACGATGATAATAGATCCCTTTACCCATAAAAGTAAACAGACTGAGAATAAATTATATAGGTATAATACGTTCCATAAAGAAAGAGTGGTTTAGTTCTTTATAATCGTGGCACCCCGTTTATGGTTTAAAGATAGACACGTTTTTAATACTTTATTTTTTACGTCTATTGCGTTTAAGTTTGTGTAGTAGGTAGTAATAATAGTGACTGTTCCTGATAACATGAGTACATGTGAGTATATTTTAACTCTAAATAACATTAGGAGATCAGTGAAAAAATTCTTTTAATTTTATGTAACAGCTTTCTTCTTCTAGTACAATAACAGCTCTAGCGTTTTATTTTACGTACAATCCGAGCCAGCTAGTATTTCAACTTCTCTGTAAGCGTTTATTACATCTCCAGCAAGTTCAGATTCCTTCGTGGAAGGGTAATGAAACCAGGCACTTTATAGGCAATATCTTCAGGATATTCGTAGATTTTATCTACAGGGTAAAATGGATTATGCAGTAAAGATTGCAGTAGCAAGATTGCTGGGTTATGCAGTAATCTGATTTTAACTAATGTTTACCACATGGGCAAATATTTTAAATCTGTTTTGATCTTTAGGAATAGAACTTAAATCATAATCCTTAAAACCAAATTTGACAAGTTTTGAGGACTATTCGGGCAGGATTGTATACCTAATCTAATCATACCTAATGTTGTGGCTTTTCAGTCCATCTCCTAAATTGCCATACAACATAATAATAAGACTCATGTCCCTGGCTTTTTGGAAAAGAAGTACCTATGGATGGTATTACCTATATATGTCTTCCTTTCTATAATGTATGGCCCCCAGAATCTTCTTAAAACATTCCAAATATTTTAAACAACAAATCAAAAATTTTAACCGTAAGGGCAAAAACACAAATAAAAATTTAATAAAGTTATTTAGATTGTTTTTTTCTTTTTTTTATTGTTTCATCTACGCCGGAAGTCGGATTTGATTTCCAGCTGTACAAATGTTTGATGTGTGGGTTTACTTTTTTCTATTTTTTTTTAAACTCCGAAAATTTCATTAGTTACGATTTGGAGTACGATGATGTAATGTAACCAAAAACCTTTTCAATTCAATATTACTTAGACGTTGTGAAGCTACCTCTATAGTAACTAGTTTTTTTGCACTGTGTTGACTCTCAGGACAACATTCAATAAGGATTCCATGGAATCTATCGTGAAGAATAAATTATTCATTACTGCTGCGTGACGCAAAATCATCATTTTAATCTTTAGAAATGGAACGTCCTTGAAATACGTCGTCAACATTTGCTCCGACCCTGTGTAAGCTCGCTAGAGTGTGTCGGAATTACGTTCCTTTGCAGAACCTCTTTGATGTGTGGCTGGCATGTATCAAAGTCTGTATGATGCAAACATGAGCGGTGCGGTGTATGCGACCACTATACCTATGCGATTGTTCACTATACCTCGTGACAAAAGTTTTAAAACATGGAATATACACACTATTTCATGCGAGTGGTAACAGCCTCCGTGATCTAGTGGTCTGAGACTGGGGCTCCCGATCCGAAAGTGTATGTCTTTATAAAATTTTCCCTTTTTCGTATAGAGCAATACAGGCAGACATCATTAAACAGTGATTTATAAATTCTAATACTTACCATCATTACAATCAGTGTGTTTCCATCAGTTTAGTAATAACAACATCACACGTGATATGAAAATGAATTTCCGACAGTAAAGTCTATCTGCTAAGTATTTAGTACCTTTATTTTAAAAACAAGATTTTTTCAAACAAAAGAATACCTATTCAATGCGCTGGTCTAGAATAATAATCTGAGGAAAATGCTAATCAGTTTGTTCCTCCCAGGTAGACGGGATTCCTAGTCGAGTAAGTTTACCAACTACCCCACTTACACGCAATAAAGCTCCTCAGCTGACGGTAGAACGAAGTTAATTTGCGAAACGTTATTACCTTTAGTCGGGATACTTCAATAGATTAGTAGGACTTTGATATGATTTAGTTTTTCAGTCTTCTTTTGTTTATTTTATTTGAAAAACGCTCTTCTCTAATAGACAATCCAAGTAAGAGAAATTCAAAGTATCTTTTCTCACTCATTATCAGATAAAGGTAATAAATAATAATATTAATAATTTATTGATGCAAACAACGCCCTTTCAGCGCGCGGCGAGTTGTTAGTTTATTTTTTTGTAAAATAGAGACATTCACTAGTTGGTATCGTTTATATTTTGCAGGTTGTCTACTTTTATAAATCAGCATTTATTCTTGCACTATTTTGCAGTGTAAAATTTGTTATACTATACGTTCTAGAGTTTGCGTAAGAGAATAAAGTAAATATTATTGTTATAATTGTTTAGGAAGGTAAGATTTATTGAGCTACTTTAAATAAGATATATTTCGTTTCATAATTTTATTTTTACATCACGTAAAAAGCAATTTAAATAAGGAAAATTATTTTAAAAATCTATGAAATTGGTAAAAGTAGCCCAATGCCAACCGGTTTTCAGTAACACAGCCTATATTTAAGATCGTAGGGACTTTTTTTGATTTGTCTTCGAGCTTGAAAGTAGGCAACAATGTATTACAAAAGATAAATTAAATCTAAGAATAAAATAATAGGCCTTTATAGTATGTCTACCATAATGATGAGAGACTTGTGTTTAAATAAATTTGCGTGATAATAAATTTCACTCAAAGCTTACTTTCATTTTTATCGAACAACTCAACGTTAGCTATCGAGTTCAAATAAATTCTGAATGAGAAATGTGTTTGTTGTTGGCCCGTAAATATCTCTCGGGTCATCTATTGTGGGTGGTCTATATTTTTTACAACTTCCCTGTTCACAAATTATCAATACCGGGTGAAAATTTCGATCGCTACATGAGAAAAAAACATTACTTGCTAACTTTAATTTAACAAAAATCTATACAAATTTTATTATAAGTGGTGCCTTTTCACGCCTTTACAGTTGAAATGATTTTGATGAAAGACATGGTGATAGATGGTAACCTGGAGACGGACATAGGTTACTTTTACTTCGGGAAAATATCTTATTCCCACGGGAAAACACATTTAGCGCAGATGAAACCGCGGGCGGAAAGCTTAGTACCTATAGAATATTGTATTCATTCAGTGGCTTATAAACTAGTATTTACGAAAAAACTTAGAATGAGTGTGTTTGTTGTTGCTGTAAATATCGGGTCATCTATTGTGTTTGTTTCTTTCTCCAAGTTTCCTATATTCACGTTACATTCCCCCTATTTCGGGAGCTGAATTTATGACTGTTTGTGTAACCCACTTCCATGCGGTAGACAGCTTGAGTTGAACTCTGATGGGTTCACAATAGTTAATTGTTGTTTATACTGTATACCAACTTTGTATACAGTTACATACATACATAATATCACGCCTTTATCCCTAACGGGGTAGGCAGAGCAAAAACGACCTAAACAAAGGTCGTTCCGCCACGTCTGACAAGTTTTGAGGGTTATTACAGATGATTAGATATGTATATTGCTATAGTGACGGGTTGTCAGCCCATCGCCTATAAATTGCAATACACTTAATCTCGAATCCCTTAGCTGGTTTCTACAGCATGCCCGGGAGGAAATGCAGCTGGCACATTCTATGTTTTTCTATCGCTCCCAGTCCAGCATGGAAGTCCAGTATACAGCTATGCTTGTAATAATAAGCAACTTTCGCTAAGAAATATGGGTTGAAAGTGGAAAAGATTGGTACATCAAAATTGTTTCATGGCTTATCGAGAAGTCCTTTGGGAGGGCGTAGAGAGGAAAATACTTTACTACTGCAAAGATTTATGCTTTTTGGATCAAAATATTTACATTTTATGAGCAATAGCTGAGAAAAATTAGTTCCTACTTATGTATATTACTTACTGTTCCACTAGTGACTAGTTTTTTTGGTTCTGCCTTGTTAAAACTAACTATTACTTTGGTGTTAATAAAACATTAACACAAAAGTAACCCTCAAAACTTGTCTGACGTAACGGAACGATCTTCGTTCAGATCGTTGACTCTCTGCCTACACCATAAAATTATTATGAAGGCGTGATTATATGTCTGATGTATGTAATAATAACCTACTTTTATTTTCTGTACATTAATGGTATACTTGCATGAAATGTCGGTCAGATCACTAATGATGCCCAGCTCTGACATCACAGGGATAACTCTGATGTCAGAAGCTGCCTTTATGAACCAAAGCTGACGTCATTAATGTCATTATTAATTTTATCGTGTATGGGACAGCTTCCGGCAAAACTGATAGGTGGTTTCCAGTCAACGAAACTGAACAATATTCATGAAGAAAATATTTCAGGAAATGATAAATTTTTACTTCCTCTTACAAAAGACCGCCTCGATCAGTTAATTTGTATGGGAAGCCAAAGATATTTTTCATTTTCTGAAAGAAGTTCTTGGTGGAAGTTGTTTAGTTTCATTGACTAAGCAACTCCTATCAGTTTAAGGGAAGCTGTCCCTTACACCCTATATAGATTATTATACACCGTGTATTGTGTGTAATTTTACCAATAAGTAGCTTTTGTTCATTCGTGAAGAAAATTTAATACCGAAAACGACTTCACACTTTTTAGATGTTTGTTCAAATAATATTTCCATTACAAAAATAAATATCCTGATTCCTGAAGTGGTTCCTGAAGTGATTACAAAACATATCGATCCTTTTATTCAAAACATAGGTACATACAACATTTAGGACTTCCTTATCGGTGCGACATCGAAATACAAACAAACCGACAAACCGTTATCGATAGATCTGAAGACCATCCATCCATCAAGTCAGTATTTATAACCATGTACGAGTGTTAGGGCAATTTTCAATAACTTTAATATTATTTGGATGTGACAAAAGGAATTAGTTGTATTGTCTGCCAGTATTAGTTTGGAATATTTACATTCTTTGAACTTTGACTTTGGTTCAATTTTTTTTTTGCTTCTGAAAGTACTTTAAGCGGTTGGACTCGGTTGCTACTCGTATATTTAATCACAAATCATATTAAATTTAAAGGTATAAAATTTATTGCAATCTATTTATAGGAACATTGACGATAGTAAGTATTTTATTATTTCTACAATCATATTTGTTCTTGATTCTAGCATATGCACATGAACGAGGCCTAGCAGGAGTTTTTAAAACTTGGACATCAGTTTAAAACAAGCTGTATGTCCCAAAACCCTACCTGATAGAAGAATAAATGGATTTCCAGTCAATCAGTCACTAAGTCACTCGTGGGATTGTATGCCATTTTTCTATTAGTTTGCTGTCGATGAAACGAGACATTGCAGGTATTACTCAGCCTGGTGAACACCGAACTGTGAAAAGTTTGAATTCCTTTTAAAAAAACTGGAGTATTTTTCTGGATGGTCGCATCAAATATTAATTATAATTTATTAATTGAATGTTTGAAGCTCATATCGGCAGAACCTAAATTTCTTTTACTTCATACAGTTGCTGTTATGCCAGCTATTTCCTATTCACTCTCATCGCATCTATAAGTCATTATGACAATTATGATTAAATTTTATGCGTAGGACAGCCTATTATAACTACTTAACAGTAAAGTGGTGAACTATAAACATTTTCCCGCCGTGTTAATCCTACCCAACAACAATCCTTCAGACCCTTAGCCTCCAACAATCTCGTACATAATTCAACACTCTAGCTACCGGCTAATTGCACAGTTTCCAGAAAAACGTGTTAACGCCAGATTTCACGTTGTGAAATAATAATTTCTAGTTATAAATAAAAGTTCTTGTTAGAATTATTAAGGAATCCGTTTATCAAACTGTTTTAAGCTTATTTTTTTATGTAGCCTGTATGGTTATTAAAATTAATAGCCTCGCTTCCGTTTTCTATCAAGTGGATTTTTGAGTCATCAACCGACCTAGGCCTCTGATATGGTTTGTGTGGCCTAACCTGAAGACAAATAATTGCAATAATAATAAATACTGTTTTCTTGGTCCTATGGGGACTGACTCCTATAAATAGGATAGAACAGAATAACTTTTACTCAAACAAACTACTTATTTACACTACATTAAAGTAGTGCTGCGGTTCTACTCGACTTTGCTGTTTCAAAACTTTACTCATTTTCATTCTAATTATTAACTTCTTGACAATTTCGTGCTACCAAAGAAACCGAGCTATAATAATACATACCTACACAGAAGTACAACATAGGAAATTTCTGTATCTACTGGAAATTACTGACGCATCAAGAGACATTCCACCTCCCGGTCTCACAGTGCCCAACCAACGCTCTTCTCTATGTTATAAGTAAGTACATAGTAAAATTCCTGAAAGTCTGATGTGATGATGAAATATCATGGAAACATGGTTAAGTTTAAAAATACTTAGGCCCGTATTTATAACCAGCACTCAAGAGTGACAGCTAGTTTGAGTTCGTATCAGAAATGTCATTGCAGTATAAAACGACCTGTCAAATCCAGACTTAATATTGCTCTCAATCTTGAGATCGCTTTATAAATACGAGCCTTAGCTTTCCCAATCCAAATTCAAAATAGGTATCTGAAAGCTAAATCGAATGAATCTAGACTGCGCTCTTCGATGGAGGAGCTGCGTCTAATATTTGTGTAGTACTTTGGAGAAATATTGCATTCCGCTATCCCGAGTATGGGAAATAGACTGCCTTTTAAATGAAATATGTGGAGAAGGCAAAAGATTTTCAATCCAATACCATAAGATACTGCCAGCTTCATTTTTCAAGTACCCGTACCCTCAAATCTAGAAAATGTGATCTGACACAGTGTCCAAGATCGAGCAAGTTCACCCAGAAACAAAACACTACTGCATAGATATTATAACGGAACTTTTGGAGTTCAACATTCGTGGAATCAAAAATTCTAGAAATTTAGGAAAGAAAATCTAGAAATCTAGAAATTTGGGAAATCAATATTCATTAAGTAGTTACAACAATTTTGGGATACAATTTTATGGTCATTCAAACATCCAAACTTTCGCATAAATTTATATATAGTAGGATGCTAAATCTTTTGTACTAAATCTATACTAATCTATGCTCATCTATCTAATATATCTATACTAATTTTATACTAAATCTTTTATCTAGGCTTCCATGCTGGACTGGGAGTAATAGAAAAACATAGAATGTGCCAGCTGCATTTCCTCCCGGGCATGCTGTAAAAATCAGCTAAGGGATCCGAGGATTTCAGTATTGTAATTTAAGCGATGGGACAACCTGTCACTATAGCAATATACCTATACACATCAATCCGGAATTACCCTCAAAACTTGTCAGACGTGGCGGAACGACCTTTGTTTAGGTCGTTTACGCTCTGCCTACCCCATTAGGGATAAAGGCGTGATTATATGTATGTATGTTATTCAGTCTTTTTAATCGTGCCGGAAGATTTTCAATAACCGTCGAACGATTTTAATATATCCGCTGGAATCTGTCTCGGGCAGCGCAGTCTTTTGTTATCGCAACTGGGAAGCTGTCAGACTACTCCTTTTACAAGAAATTGCGTTTGTTTATCGTTCAATAATGATAGCAATTCGTAGATGCAAAAGTCACGACTTAACTATTATAAATCTATACCTGTCGTTTTCTATCATGAGGGACGACGGCAATAATTTTAGTCAAGATTTTAAGTCGTGCCCTCTACGAATTGATAGCACTAATAGCTGTTCAATCTGCGGCACAAGATCGCACTAGACAAGGGGCCGGTGCGTCATTTTCGTACTCCTGAAAAAGTCCAAATGTCAAGGTCACCTCCGTTAAAAAAATCAAGTAAGGTAAATTAATTATTCAATATATTTATTTTTACTTTGTGGAAACTTTTAGTTAGGTACTAAATGTAGATAGAATAGAACTAGCGATCCAAAAGACTCAGATTATCAGGCTTATAAGTTCCAGAACTCACTACGGATTGTCCACGTAATAGTTTTTTTTTTTTTTTCAATTATCTCAATATTTTTTTAACATTTTTATGTGTGAGTATAAATAAATACTTTGCGTAATGAACACTTAACGTAATGCGCTAAGCTCTCATACGAATAAGTATCAAGTAGCAGACCGTAAATACGTAGATGGATCTCGACTTTTAGCCGTAAATGTGGTTTGTTGAGCTCAGTGCTGCCCCAACAAGTGATTTTTTTAATTGTGTCTCAAGAATAAACATTTTCATGATTATTTTTCGTTTTGCGCAAATCGCAAGTACTTAATTCTTTATTGTGTAATACATAAGTTCACAATTTACATTTAATATCTAAGCTTTGAATGTCGATCTTGCTAAAAAAGTGGCAACTTTTGACCATAACGACATTCAAAGCTTAAATATTAAGTGTGACCTTATGGGTTACAAAATGAAGAATTACTTGCGATTTGCGCAAAACGTAAAATATTCATGAAAATGTTTGTATTTGAGACACAATAAATGTATTACTTGTTGGGGCAGCACTGAGCTCATCGTTCCGCCGTGAAGGCAACGTTAAGGCTGAAAGTTGTAAAATGGCCGTCAACCTGACGGTAAACCCGCAACGAGGTTCTAAATGTGCACTTTACTTTATTGCGATCCTTTTCGATACATCTGCATTAATTCTACACACTGTGGTCTGAAACATGGGCTCTCCATTCGTAGGTATAGATTCGATGTCCACAGTGGACAATTTTATTAAAGTTGTATTGGTCACTTCGGTAAGATTGTTCCTAGTTGGGTTACGAAAGTGCAGGCTAAATTTGCTGACAGGTTGATAACTTAGGTAAATAATATGATAGATAGAGGACTTGCTAAGCTCAGCCAGTAGGTAATTATTGTGTTATAATAGTTATAAACACCCTCACCCTAATAATTTTGTGTGCAAACCCTAAAACTTCAGATTTGATAGTTTGTATGAAACTAAAAAAAATTAAAGAAAGAATAACACTTTATACGAAAACGAAAACTCATATATAACAATACATTATGTACTTGTAATAGTGCTACATAACAATACATGAGCTTCTTCGAGCGTTTTCTATCTTATCCCCTCCTAAATTCAATTATGTATCTAAGTCCTTACCTTACCTGAGTCAATGACCTCTAAAATCCCAAGTTGATAAAAGCAAGTGAGTCAGTTTACTTTTATAGATTATATTTGCGATGTCTGACGAGTAAAAGCCCTTTTGGGACAAATAGAAAAACGCTCCCATTTCGTACTCAATTTTATAACCAATTCTCTGTTATGAGCAAGATTATTTTCACGACGTAGGTTCTATTTCTGTTTCTATGTACAATGAACATTGATTTATTTCTATTCTTTTGGGAATACATTGAATTTCTGTAATGCTATTGTATTTTCTGTTCAAAGTTCAATTATAGAATAGGACTTTCTTTGAGAAGGTCTTCAAATGTGTTAAGTTTATGAGATAAGAACAACTCACTCACTTGTCACTTGCATTTTATTCAGACACAGGCCCGTATTTTTTAATCAGCTCTCAAGAGTGACAGCGAGTTAGAGATTGAATCAGAAATGTCTGATTGTGAAATCCACACTTTATATCGCTCTCAAACTTGAGATCGCTTTATAAATACGAGCCTTATACATACACTGCACAAATTATAAAATGTGACTTTCCGTCGTGGCTGACACCGTACAACTGCTCTCTGAGCTATGACTACAATACTCAAACTAGAAACTCTACTCATGACTTCCGTACTCATAAGCAACCGTATTCATAAGCAACCTTACTCAAAAACATAATACAAATAATAAACTTATAAATTATCAAATGTACTACAAGTAGTAGGAATTTAAGTAAAATTGTCTTATCGTGCATATATAGAGTATAATTTTCGTTACATCCTGTACTTATAATGAAGGTGAGAGAACCGCAATCCCACTACCTTTTAGCGCGTAATAAATATAGAGTCTTATATTCTCTTAGGTATCCTCAACGAGCTCTGCTAATGGTGTAGCGATGTACGAGTTTCCGCTTTCGAGTGGCTTGTGTGAAATAGAAGCACATTGTGTATTAAGCTGCTTCTAGCGAAGTATTTTCAATCCTCTTTAGTGACTTCTAATTACACTCGTGAATTGTCTGCCCGGCCGGGAATCGAACCCGGGACAGGCAGATACACTGCCAACTAGGTTATGCGGGTCGTCAAAAATCACAAAGGATTTCTTTTTTCTAACGTATTTGTGTGTAGGTAGAATCGAATTTTTTAGGTTAGGTACATCTCCATAAATGCGAATTGTCACTGTAAAATTATGTAATTTAAACTATTAACTATTCAGTATTCATCATTTTGATATTGTACGTACCTGTGGTGTAATGATTAATCAGATACGATGGATGATTAATGTTACAAATATAGATACGAAATATTAATTAGAAACTGGTTTCAATAGGCAGAAGATTAAACAAATGTATGGGGAGCATGCAGAGTAATTATACCTACATTGAAAAACATCTATGATCTAAGTGATAAAATAATTTTGTTTTGACTAGTGTGACATACATACATAAATAATATTTTGATTGACTAATAAATTTAACATTATCTTTAATCCAATACTAATATTGTTTATACAATATAAGTAGTATTGGCTAGTTTATAGAGTCCAGATAATCAAAGTAATATATTTTAGTAAAATACTTAAAAGGATTTTTGACTTTGAAATTAATAATTTAAATCTCCTGCACCCTAAACAATAACAATAAATAAACCCTTTTTTCCTTACATCATACTTGATTCATGTCTCGTTTGTGAGTCAAATTTCCATCATGCCCGATTCCCTAGCAGTCGCGTGTCTCGTGTTATTCGCTGAACAAATCGGGGCCGTCGACACCCGAGCTGTTCCCGATGGCTGATATCGTTTTCAGACACGCTTATGCAGGGTTGCCAGACTGCCCAGACTGTCAATTTATGTAAAACTATTTTTATTTAATTTTAAAACCTTTTTGAACTTTTGTTATGGAAGCCATTGTGGAGCCAATGCTGCGAAATATTTTGTTTGACGTGTTCGGGTCGTTCGTCGGATCTACGACCCAATCGATAGCAGAAGATATCTGTCACTATCATGATGAAGCCTAGTTATCCCAAATTAGGGACACATCTAGGGCTCTGAGTGAGAAGGGATTTCCAATTTAGGTTGTCCAATGTGGAAACATGTCAAATTTATAATTTTTTAAAGCCCCTTCAGTGTTTATTGTATTATTTGATGCCTGTTGTCAAAATCACCAAGCTTCAATTTGAACTTGGTAGCTATAACTAGCATAAAATCAGTCTAATACAAAAAGTTCGAAAATACGACTGATGTCGTCTGGCAACCCCATACATATGATTTACAAAGCGTGAGATCATTCGCAAACAGACGGCGGGAGAACAATAGATTTTATTGGTTTCCTTAACTTATATGAGACTTCTCGGCTGCCTTCGATGCGTCCTTTGTATTCTATTTGGCAGTATTTTCTTTCTCAAATAGTTGTGACTGCTCATCTTCTTTTTACACATATACATGTAAGCATACATGATCCCTTAAGGGGGCTGCGGGTGATTTTAGATAAATGTTTGCACGCTTGCCCCCTAACTGAAAAAGAAAAGGTAGGCAGAGAGGAAGAGAGAACAAGGAAGTAGAAACATACTATTAACTAATACAAAAAACCGGAGATTTTGTTTTTAGCCTGTCCCTAAATTTAAAACTTTCTGCATCCTATTCACCAAAATGTCCTTATTTCCGTGGAAGTTCGAGAAAAGTCAGTCTATTTTCTGATACTATCGTGCTTTTATAAGGATTGTACAATAAACGACTACAGTGTTGCGGTTGTCGAAAAAATGTTACATGGAACTTTACGGCCAATAAAATCAGTTATCTGTGAATGCTTCCTTCCCCCACTAGGCGACGTGAGACTTATTGATTTGAGTGAATTTTTGTACAGTTGTTTCTTTTTCTAGTACCTGAATACCTAAGTGTAATTAGCCCCTTTATCATCATCATCATACAAAGACGAACATAATTTGATCAAAATAATTGACAGCTTCAAAATGTTTGAATTTTCGTAGCGTAGGCGGAGACGCCAGCCACTGGATAAGTTGACAGATTGTCTAACTGTCTATAAAATTAGAATAGGTTCATTGAAACCCTCGACTGATGAAGTAAAAGAGAAGCAACTGTAATCTATAAGTTTCACCAAGAGTACCAAGATCTCCTTTAAAATTATTTTCAAATGTTTCTGATCGCATTTTGTCACCGCATTTAGTCAAATCTTTAGACAAATTTCGCTTAAGGAGGGAAGTATGGGAAATCGGCTAAACAAGTTTCGGAAATTGACTAGTTTAGTACTTTCAAAAAAGTTTTATTAATAAGAACATTATACCATTCTATTCAGTATAAAATGGAGAACAACGAGATCAAATAATAATAACATACAGTCATATAATAAATTACAGAAAAACGCTTGAGAAATCAATGAAAAAGTATGAAATAGTCACGCAGCTCTTGACTAAGTGTAAGTTTTTGAGCGACGTAAAAGCAACAATACTTACATCAAATTAATCGCAAAAGAACAGAGAACACGTAGATGGTCATTGTTTTATAATTCGATTTAAATAGCAATTGCAATTAGTTATTAAATATGCAATATAATTTGTCTCATTTTTGTCATACAAATTAGAATGGCGCGCGCAGGTCAAAATTCAACCTATATTACGACAGGCACGATGTTCCATTCTTTCAGTCGCCTGCGGGCTGTCAAGGTGAGAGGTTACGGCCGCTCGCATCCAAAATTCCGCCATCTTTTCTTGTATACTTACAAGGTAAAAATCAAATCTGTCACTGCAGTGGTACCATAGAACAAAAGTAAAATAAGTATACAATAAAAAGAGGTTTTATTTCAAGCACATACCCCATAATGTAGAAATAGTTTACATTACGTAAAATAATAATAATATTATACTAGGACTTTAAAAAAATATGTAGCAATTTTTTAAATAGGGTGTAATTCTACCCATGAAACTGAACAACTTTCCACAAAGAACATAGGTTGAAATACGAAAAATAAATTGGTCCTCCCATACAAATGGTGTCAGCGGCTCGAGTCAATTTCTATGGGCGGGACATTTTATTTTTCATATTTCGAATTATTAAAAAAAGTTGTTCAGTTTGAGAAAAGTTGTTCAATTTTGAGAAAAGTTGTTCAATTTTGAGAAAAGTTGTTCAATTTCCAGAAAAGTTGTTCAGTTTCCAGAAAAGTTGTTCAGTTTAAAATAAGTTGTTCAGTTTGAAAAAAGTTGTTCAGTTATGAAAAAAGTTGTTCATTTTTGAAAGCTGTTCAGTTTGAAAAAAAAAATGTTTAGTTTAACATTGCCCTCGATTCTGGCCGCCCCATTCTTAACTAATTTTAAGATAGCGCTGTCACTTTCTTTACTTTGACATAAGAACAGGATAGCAAACAAATACGTGAGTTTGACATTTCTTATCTGACATAAGACTGCTTAAATTAATTAAAATTAGTGAGCACGCTCTATGGTCATTCCTTATTTAAAGCGCCGTACGTCAAATTAAGAATGTCAAAGTCACGTGTTTGTTTGCTATCCTGTTCTTATGTCAAATTTAAGAAAGTGACAGCGCTACTAAGAATTAGAATTAGTAATAGTGCGTCCTGAATTAACACCATTATCCCTTATTATTACGCAGCAAGTTGCATAAATAGCATATTACCCATTTATTCTGAATTTTGCCGTGGGAATCGGACGGGTAGAAATGAAAATTAGTATACATACCTACTTATTATGGGTCACTATTTAAAAAAAAATATGGTGGTCCAGGACCATGAGGATTCGCAGCCATCTTAAAAACCCGCCAATTCCCGGGTATCATAGATAGCGGGTGGTCCTCGAACTAACTTTGGAGCACACCCTGGGCAAAAGCACGTGCAGTTGAAAAAAAAACCAAAATTGTGAAAAACAAGATGGCCGCCATACAAAATAAAAAGTCAAATATCTCTTAAACGATAAGAGATAGGTAGGAAGTGCTCGAAGAAATATCATAGAAGATAATAGAGGGCAACTTCCAGTGGTCATGAAAATCCAAGATGGCGGATACAAAATGGTGCCCAAAAAAAAATTGCTTCGATCAGTCTAAAATTTAGTAAGTGGGAGGTCGCTGACGTATTGATTCCATATTTTTGATTCGTTTTCTGGATCCACCATTTTTCAAAATGGCTGCCGTACAAGAGCTTTGATTTGGCTCTGGCGTAGAAACTGTTGCTCTTTGGGGGAGCTGATAGCACTATTATGGTTTTTCATGTGTTGCATCATTATTATTGTTGTATCCTCCCTCCCTACCAGCAACCACTACTTTGAGGAGATATTTGACTTTTTATTTTGTATGGCGGCTGGATTTTGTCTAACCCTTACTTTGACAAAATACTGGTCATAATCCAGAGAAAAATTTAGTATTTTGTCAAAATCCTGAGAAAATCCGGTGTTTTTATAAAAAAAAACTGGATTTTCTTAGGATTTTGACAAAGTACTAAACTATTCTCTGGGTTATGATTACGCGCTGAATACGCGCAGAGGACGCAACTCATACGTTTAGCGAATGCAAGGCCTGCGGATCATTTTAACCTTTTCACACTATGCTTGCGTTAGTATCGCGTATTTTGTACGCAAGTCAAACGCGCTGAAAACGTGCAGAGAACGCGCGTGTGCGCGCGTATTCAGCGCGTTTTGCTATAGGGCAAGTTGTTAAATTGGGCCATGACTTCTTCCCGGCTAATACTTTCTGATCTAGACAAGATCTTTATTTCAGATGACAGGAGTCTAACTTAAAATAGCAATATCTCAATAACTATCGATCCTAGAGTACTGGTGTATAGGGACAAATGATAAGCCTTGACGAGATTTACATTTCAAATGACAGCTGTCAAAAGTGACACGGTTATCCGAAATGTAGATCTCGTCAAGGCCTATCATTTGTCCCTATAAACCAGTACTCTAGGATCGATAGTTTTTGAGATATTGCCATTTTAAGTTTGGCACTTTCAGGTCTGTTTAGTTGTATTGATGTGAATTATTCAAGACCGGAAATTGCTGCTTATTTTGAAGTCTTGTACCGATTTCCACCAGTTTTTGATTTCATTTAATCTGTTCTTGTTAAATAATGTAAAAATAAACGTTTATTTGATGTGTTCTATGTATACAGGGTAGGTACCTATAAATGTGATCTCTGATCAGTGTTCACTGATGTTCTACAAAAAAATTAAAAGAGTATTTGTTTTTCTTCAAGAAAAAGGGAAACTCTTGTCGCATATAAATAAGTAAGAAGAAATATTTTTTATTTTTTTATTTTATAGTACAATACTTACCATTACCACGTTAACGCTACGTACAAAAGTGAACATCTCTATTATGCTGAAGAATGTTCTCGCTCTTAGAGGCGCAAAACGTATTTCAATGGTACCACTGCAGAATCAACCTATGTGTGTGTGGACGGCCTGTGCCAGTATGAGTAGCGAAATAACGTCAAATTTTGACAGATTTCGAATACCGAGCTCGAGGACATAGACCCTTAAGTCGCGCGTCGACAGGATTATCTCCAGACGTTGATTGACTTATAACTTTGTTTGTCTTTGTGGAATTTGCCGACATTACTCAAATGAGTTATTTATTTCGATCGTTGAAGTGTTTGAACGGTAAATATCATTACGTTAAACCTCGAGTTTGAACTCTAGAAAACAAATAGCATTATTTTTAATAAAAACCTTTTTCAATAATTGGAATGTTTTTATTTATATTGTGATGCGATAACTGACAAAGTTTTTGAGTCTACTGACGGACTGTGATATGGGTTAAAAATATTTTTTATGAACAATGAAATATTTATTGATGCCTTTCTTAGTCATTTCATTCCCAAAAAAAAAATTCGCTTATAAAATCAGTAGTAATATGTAAGAAATTATTAGCACAGTGTTGTTTCAGGATTCGATTCGTTTCTCACGCCGTACTGTACGTCTAGCCTAGTCTAAGCGCGTCAAATATATTTTATCTTCGTGACATTGAAGAAGACATTTGAAACGTTGACGTCAAAACCTCAATCCCAAAATGTTTCTAACACGAATTAGGTACATATTATAATTATGTCATCATCATCAGCCACAACCAGTCCACTGCTGGACATGGGCCTCCCCAAAATTGGGGGGTATATGCCATTCTCACCACGCTTGGCAGGCGGGTTTTCCATTTACAGGGAATGCTGCTGCCCATTCCCTGCATTTTTCCCTTAGTCGCCTTTTACGACACCCGCAGGAAGTTATGGGGTGATGCTATTCTAACCCAGCACCACACGGGCTATGATATTTATGACATCGCAATTAAATGAAGAGCTCAAGTTTCTTCTTACCTAAAATATTCAATCAATAAATTCAATTCAATTCTTATGAGAGCTTTATAGTCCCAACAGAAGTAACATCTAAACAGAAATAACTCCCTCCCTTCTTTAGACTTAGTATGCGGTTGGGTTGATCGAAGCGTTATTAATTTACACGTTCATCCACATAAAAGGAAAGCAATCTAAATTGTTTTGAAATTCTAATTTCATCAACCGAATGTTTGACTGAACATCTGATTTGACGAAGTAACGTAATAAATAATTACGGGATTTCTGTGTGTATGGAATACATTTTGCTAGTAATTAATTCTGAGATTATTTCATAAAACAAGTAGGGTAGTAGAATATTATTGAAAAAGTCAGTGAAATCTCCGGAGAATCTCCAATTAGAATATTCAGGCTAACTCTTAATCAAAAAGAGGTTTGTACTAAACTTGCATGAAAATTTGTTCCATTTGAACCACCAATATATTTTCAAAGAAGATATTTTTATACAACTGAAAATTAGTCAAATAAAATTAGCTGATTTATTTTAGATGATTGGCAGTCTACCACCCAACGTTTCAGAAGAAACTTCCTACCACGCACTACTACACTGTGGAATCAGTTATCTGCCCAGGTATTTCCGGACTGTTATAACATGGCAGTCTTCAAGAAACGAGCATTTTCCTTATTAAAAGGCCGGCAGCGCATTTGTGACCGCCCGGGTATTGCAAGTGTCCATAGGCGGCGGTGATTACTTACCATCAGGTGACCCGCCTGCTCGTCTGCTAAAAAAAAAAAAATTGCATAGTTTTTGGGTAGAAACTGTTATGTTTCGCGGATTTTCGCTCCATAATATTGATATTGCCAATGTGAAACTTGCTCGAAGTTTACTTTCAATCTCAGGAAACGCCTAGTAAAACATTTTTAGCAACAAATTTGTACGAGCTATTTTCGACGTATTTTCCGGTAGAGCCTTGTAATTTCCTTTGATCTTTTCTAATAAATAATCTTTATGGTCTGGAAAAACAAAAACGACATCAAATGATTTAAAGATAAATTGAAATTTGTGTTAGGTAGCACACAAAATAAAAACAAATTAAGTATCTTTATTTTTTACTCTTCAAGTTCTCGTATTTCGATAGCGATGTCATGATTTAGATTATTAATTAAGTAGGTAGGTAGGTACCCATCCAACTTATCTACTTATGTAATTGCTTGACAGGCAGGATAGAATTAAAGATTACTTATAGGTAGGCGGGCGCCCAATAGAATGTCTTATGAGCATTCTTTTTAGAATTTATTCTTCTTTAATTGAGACCATACAACGGGTCTAGCACCATTTATATACCTACTTTACCTATATAAATAATTTTAGTTTTAATTGCTATGGGAATTCTCGGTTCTCTGATCAATATTTTACCATCCAATTCACAAAACTAACGACGTAACTACTCCTCCACCTGTGAAATTTCACCACATTTCCCTTATCTATATTTTGGCAAGCTTCAGTTGCATTTCCACGGAAGGGGGTGGGTCCGTTGGCTCGGTGGCCACAGATATCCGGGGTGTAGGTTGAGGTCGGACCAACTAGGTCAGTGCCGCAGCCTCGGCACTCAGCCGACCTGTTGCGCTGTGCTGCCAGACCTAGGTGAATACTGTTTTTAACAATGCACCATTTGTTGGGTACTTGACTGGGTAGCTTAAAAAATTCAAAACGTTTATACTTAAAACTAATGGCTAAAAATATTGTGAATTTCATTCATCATTAAAAAAAAATGCACATTTAGATTTTAATAATCGAATTAAAAGTATATAAGTTATTGATTTGATTCGTGAATATTTACTAAAATGTGACGTCATAATTTACTATTTTCATACAAAAAAGCGTTTTTGACATTTCATAAAAAGTTGCTGATTTGACTAATTGGAAAGTAGCCAATTTTATAAAGATCTCCAGTTGTTTTTTTTTTTTTAAATTAGCCATACTAATACGGTCATTTAGTATGGCAAAAATTATTTCTTAAAGACGAATGGAGTATAGGGATACAGTATGACAAGGAAAAAGGTACATAAGGCCGCTCCAAGCGGATGAACTTTTCTCTGAAAATAATTATGCACGTTAGTAAACTGTACAAGTATACCAAATTTCATGTAAAAAAATTAATATTTTTTTTTGCAATTTTAATAGTTAGTCTTAATAATCTCAGTCTTGCAGCCAATTTTAGACCCGTATTTATAATCAGCTCTCAAGAGTGACAGCGAGTTTGAGTTCGTATCAGAAATGTCATTTCAGTACAAAACGGTCTGTCAAATCCATACTTCATATTGCTCTCAATCTTGAGTTCTTTTATAAATACGAGCCTAAAGTTTCTGTACATTACCCTTTCACTGATCTACAGTAAAGAAGTAAGTTACTGACTTGTTCAAAAGTTTAATTTGTTGCCGGTCTGTTCAGGCTTATAAATAAATATACTAATCATTAGTATATTTCAGTATATTTGTTGCCAGTTTAAACTGAATGTTGCCAGACTTATTGTGGATCTTGGTTAGATATTAGCTCAGCTTGTGTGTACAAACAAACAAAGTCGGACCACTTGTGCCAGTTTCTCTGCAACTGTACTATAAATAACACTGTTTATAAACCTTTTGTCTAAATAATCTGGACCACGGACTCGGTTTGTTATAATTTAATAAAGCTTTTGAGCAATTCAAGCTTATTTAAACAAACAAAACATGATTCAAAAGATTTTAGATTCAAAAGAGCTCAAAATACGGGGTGTAGAGGACAGCAGCGTCCAGCAAACTGATAGGGGTTGCTCAGTCAACGAAACTGAACAACGATCACCAGTTTTTTTTATTTTTTTCAGGAAATGAAAAAATAATTTGCTTTTTCTTACAAAAAGATCATCTCAATCAGACAATTTGTATGGAAAAGTTTTTTTTTTTCATTTCCTGAAAAATATCCTGGTGATAATTGTTCAGTTTCGTTGACTGAGCAAACCCTATCAGTTTGCGGTACGCTGTCCCTTACACCCGGTATATTTTTGATATTCTCTTGCAAAAGTAATTTGTACACCACTTCTGGAAGTGAAAATTATTATGTGCGTTAATTAAAATTCGACAAGTATTATGTTCGTTGGTCGCGCTACATTATTTTATTAAAAGGAAAACAATAAAGACAGCGTGTTCGCTCAAGTTAAATATTATTGAAATATTGAATTTCGAAAGAGAATTTTATCGTTTTCAATATACGTCATACGATGATCATTTTATGAACTCTTTATATTTTCTGCGCAAAAAATATTACAGTAAGACAGTAAATTATAATGTTCTACTTTTTCGTTTTTGAATTCGGTGACTAGATACTTAGGGGTACCTTAGCAGAGTCTATCTAAATTCATAAACAATATCATCATCATCAGCCACAACAGTCCACTGCTGGATATGGGCCTCCCGAAAATTGGGGGGCACCACCAGCTGGTTCCAAGAAATACTAGGCTAATCTACGCAATCACTTCATCGATCCATATTTCTATCAGCTTAGTTCAACGATTTACCTACAGCATTTATAAAGCTCAAAGAAATTGCTAGTCATGATAGTTAAGCTCAAGTTTAAACTTACTAGAGGTAGTTAGAGACAGGTACAGATTAATCAAAGGAGAGACGATTATATCCTTTGATGTTTGCTCAAGTTTGATGGAATTATATAACAGATGTCTGATAATCTTGCCTGACGCAGCTTCGCTGTATTTGCAGATAAATACAGTCACGCATGTATCCCTTACGGGGTAGGCAGATCATCAATTAACCTCATTTTAGGGCGTTTTTGACGAGCCTGACCAGGTTAAAGGGACATTTCAGAAATGACGAACTATGTATTGTCATATAGAAATAGGCTGTCAGTCTTTCGTCTATAAAATGCAATTTACACACCTCTGCATTATTATATCAACATAATGTATCAAGGAACTTGCGTTTAAAGCAAGAAAATAATCCCAAGGGATTTAAAGTTGTATGGAAATCCTTAATAGCCCAAGGGTTATTATGTGATTTGAATTTGGAATGTCATGTGAACTACTAAGAAAATAATTTTCAGAAAAAAAAAATATGGCTGTGTGTGTATTAAAACTGTTGCCACACTCGCCTTCTGCGCCTCCCGGCGAGTGTAAAAAGGCTGTATGACTAGTTATCTGTATGTGCTCTTTGCTTTGTATAAAAAAAAGAAACTAAAAAAAAGAAAACGCGGTTTGATTTTGCAAAAGTTTTTCTCTCATTGATTATTACTTCCATTTCGTAAATTGTCGAGTGAAATTAATATTTTGACTCCAGAAGACATTGTGACTAGTATTTTATCGTATTTTGTTATTTATGTTGAATATGTTAAATACGATCAATTCGTTTTTTGGAAAAATACGTAGGTAGTGGATTGTGAACGTGAAGTGTAGTTCAGTGAGTGTGAATTGACTTTCGGATCTGTTGCTTCTGGTATGTTTTCAATATTTATTTATGTATCAATATTACATGATTAGGTATATTTCTGAGCTTTATTATCTTACAGACGCCTGCCACCGTCTAAGTAATCTGTGCAGTAGGTGTGTAAAATATAGTATGCTCCTCGGGAATAAATGTGTCTTCGCCTTGGGCAGACTTGAATCCCTCGCTACATTCAGGATTCTTGTCATAATTCCCTCGCTTCGCTCAGGAATTAAAGATTTAATTCCCTCACTGCGCTCGGGAATTAATCCTAGAATCCTTCATTCCGCTCAGGATTCAATATGCTGCCCGTGACGTTAGACACTGCTTTATTCCCTCGTTGCCTAATATACTATAACTGGAATTCTCGTTCACTGACTTCTACAGTATTCCCGGGAAGAGAAGCATCTGGTACAGATTCTATATTTTCTTTCGCTCTCAATCTAGCATGGGAGAAAATAAAACAGCAGAAATTACCTAAGACGATATTGGTGTAATTAAAATGTTGTGCTCATTGGACTATCACGCACTAATCCTTGAGTTTCCAAATCTTTAAAGGTCATGGACATTAAGATGCTCAGTTCACATCATGCATATGTAATATATGCAAAGTGACATCATATTATTGTCCGGGACATAATACCGGCTTTTAGAAGCTTTGTCCGACCCAACCCGGGATTTCGTCCGGAAAGGGTGCTTTCGCGCTCATTATAAATAGATGGACAACACTTTGTAAAGTTAAGAAGATTATTGGTGTCTTATCCTTTGATTTATTTTTCATAGTTACTTCACCGAATATCCCATTATTTCTCTAAATTATACCTACACCTACAGGGTGGGTTGGCGGCATCATCATCATCATCAACCACAACAGTCCACTGCTGGACTCAACCAAAATTGGGGGTATATGCCATACTCACCACGCTTGGCAGGCGGGTTGGTGAGCGCAGTAGAAGTTTTCCTTACACAGGGGTACGTTCAGTCGACCCAGTTCGATATTTATACCGATCGAATCTTATACTAGTGGGACGCACTAAACGTGCACCTTAGCCGCTGTCAGATAAAACTTCACTTCCGGTGCGCCTCTGAACGGGCCGGATAAAAATTAACCTAGTCGAAATTTCATCTGACAAGTGTCTCTGAACGGGTAGTATAATTTTTAACCAGGTTAAATTTCGATCGATCGAGCGGCTCTGAACGTACCCCTGGGCACGCTGCTGCCCATTCCCTGGATTTATTATATCCCTTAGTCACCTTTTACGACACCTGCAGAAAGATATGGGGTGATGCTATTCTAACCCGGCACCACACGGGTTGGCGGCGGCATACGTGTACTAAAACAAAATCAATAAACATTCACAGTGAAAAAAACTGTAAAATTGTTTTATTTATCAGAAAAAATTTGTTGTGAAAGTTATTCAGTTTCGTTGAAAGTTTTCGGAACACCATGCCTTGTGCTATCTGCCAAATCGCGAATCTACTGTTAAAAAACAGTGAACGAGTAAACAATATTTGAAGAATTAAATAAATAGTTTAAATTTGCACTTTCCCGCTAACTGCTACGTACTTTCCTATCACCTAAAGGTTGCCTGGCAGAAATTGCCACCTTAGCAATTAGGCCGCCTATGTTGTACTTTTGTTATGTTGTTTGTGTATTACTGTGTATTTGTCTCCTTAAGTGCAATAAAGTATTTTGTATTGTATTGTAAGAAATGGTTATTTCCATTCCTCTGCGAAACTGTAATAGGTATTCCTACTTTAAAATGTAATTAATTTTATATTACGTTCGTAGCAATTATTCTCGCTGTAACAATTTCCCTGAAAGCTCTCACAAGACCCGTATCAAATTTAAAACGAATAAAAGTTCGTTAATTGAATAGTTACTTTTTTTTATTAGGAACATTATTTTTAAAAACAACGTGTATTGATGCCGATTCAGTAAGCATACGACTTAACTAAAATAAGTCTCTAAACTGACGTTTTCTGTCATGGTAAAGAAAACACAAAACAGATTGTGACGGCAGGTAAACAAACAACTTACTTAGTTTAATGCTATCAATTTAGAGAAATAATGGGATATTCGGTGAAGTAACTATGAAAAATAAATCAAAGGATAAGACACCAATAATCTTCTTAACTTTAAATCATTTCTAACCAACGGCAAAAAAATAAGTAGATTGTCTTTCTATCATGACAGAAAAGGACAGGTTTAGACTTATTTTAGTTAAGTCGTATGCTACCGGAATCGACACTATTGTTTGCTAGTAATGGCGGCCAGCCTGCCGGTGGTATCGAAAAATTGAAAACAAATACCCGGGGCTTCCCCGAACCTCTAATTGAAACGGTTCTATTGATTGTGTTGTTACGTTTTTTTTCTAGGCTCTAAATAAAATACCTACACGAGCAATTCTCAATCAATTTCAATCGATAAACAACATTTTGTTATTATTTTGAAATTGTAGGAGTATGAGGAAATGAGGAGTTGGAAAAGTGGTGACCGTTTTTCATCAATTAAGTCTTATATATTTACAGAAACAGCTTTCCGCAAATTGATAGGTGTTGATCAGTGAACGAAAATGAACAACTTTTCACAGAAAATTCTTTCAGGAAGTGAAAAACAAAAATAGCTTGTACAAAATAACCTTTATAATTTTTTTTTTCATTTCCTGAAGGATTTCCTGATGAAACTTGTTCAGTTTCGTTGACTGGGCAACTCCTATTAGTTTGCGTTAATCTGTCTCTTACACCCGGTATGATCATCAGAGGTTCAATCTGTACAGTTTCACTCCACATGTAATGCCGCTGTCCCGATATCAACCGCCAACCGCATCTGTTATCGCGGGATAACCGCGGTGTCAGCTACATACCATTACCATACCACCCACTGCGTATCCAAAAACATACAACTTAGATCACAATTTCCTGTAGCATTATACCCGTTGTGTCAAATAAATAGGATGAAGAAAATGCTATGTATGATCACCACAGTTTCACATCACATCTAATTTTGCTGATCCCGATGTCAACCGCCAAACGCAGCTGTTATCGCGAGATAACCGCGGTGTCAGCGACATACCACCGCACTCGCCGCGTATCCAAAATTACCTAGCATTATACCCGTTGTGTCAAATAAATAGGATGAAGAAAAGGATATAATGTATGATCACTGCAGTTTCACTCTACATGAAATTCCGCTGATTGCGATGTCAACCGCCAACCGCAGCTGTTATCGCGGGATAACCGCGGTGTTAGCGACCTACCACCGCACCCGCCGCGTATCTAAAAACATAGAATTTAGATCACAATTTCCTAGCATTATACCCGTTGTGTCAAATAAATAGGATGAAGAAAAGGATATTATGTTGATCACCAGTTTCACTCCACATCAAATACCGCTGATCCCGATCTCAACCGCCAACCCACCGCGTATCCAACAACATAGAATTTAGATCCCAATTTCCTAGCATTATACCCTGTTGGATCAAATAAATAGAATGAAAGGCTATGATTACCACAGTCAAATGCCGCTGATCCCGATGGCAACCGCCAACCACAGCGCGAGCTGACACCGCGCCGCGTATCAAGCAACATAAAATTTTGATCACAATTTCCTATAGCATATTACTCGTTTTGTCAAATAAATATTATTAAAGTTTTTAGATACAGATTTTTATTAGATAAATATTTTTGGCATTTGAAAATTCCCAAAGTCACTTTTCGTCATTTTACCAAATGAATTTTTCTATTTCTATTGAATTATGATATGTCGATTGGCATTCGCGAAAAGCAGAGCGTAAAACACCTATTGAGGGTAATTTCAGATGGAAATGTGCACATTCCAGCCTACAAAGAAAACGTTTTCAATTATATTTTTTCTTATGACGCTTTACTTCAGATATTTGATTCGTTCCTGTAATATCACACACGTGTACACATCCTATAAAACCTATTTCTTCATAGAGAATGCGAACAAATTGTTTACCGTTATTATTTATACGACGTTTTGTTTTGATAGATATTGTTGACGATTTAGGCACATTTTACTAATTTTAAATCAGTTCCGTCTCTTTCTTAGGCCCGTATTTATAATCAGCTCTCAAGAGTTACATAGCGAGTTTGAGTTGAAATGTTATTCCAGTACAAAATTACCTGTCAAATCCACACTCAATATTGCTCTCAATCTTGAGATAGCTTTATAAATACGAGCCTTAAATTAGAAATAATTTAACACAGATAATTACAGTGACGTAAAATGCCTCAGAATTAATACGCAAAAGGATAATTTTACCTAGCATTCGATCGCATATGCATGTTTAATCATTATTCACTTTGACACCCCTAAATAGAAAACCTCCGATGTTTTTTTTTAAGAAAATGATTGAACTGAGTCGGAATCAAGCAACTTGTATGTATGCAGCAAGTAAGCTGATAAAATAGATGAATAATAAAAATAACTCATTTTAGTAAAACTATTTTAAAATTCCTGACGGTTCAAACCCTTTCCAGGAGTCGTGGTCGCGGGTGACTGAATATAAATACTTTTATCAAAATGAGTTACAGTTATGCAAATCACAGAAGACAGTATCTAAAATTATCTCATTTTTCCTCAGCAATGTTGCGGCGCGGTTCGATGGCCCTCCCGGGCGGAGGCGAGCCGCTGATCGTGGTGGAGGAGAGCGGGGCTGAAGAAGCAGAGGCCATGAGAACCCCGGAGCCCCAACGAGGCTACTCGATTGATACAGAGTCGCCTCCAGACCCTTACCACTTGTCCCCGTGGAGGGACACCCGCAAACATTCCCTGCCTACGCCTTCTTGCACGACTGGGCCTACAGCTAGTCAGGTACGTCTTAACAAATCTATCTATCCCTATCATCTAATCTTAAGACGGGGGACCAAAGAGACTGGAGAGAGTCATAGACCAGAAGGTCTGAAGGGACTGGACAGACGTAAGTATTGTAAGGACTGGAAATAGAAGAGGGATGGCTAGGACAGGAGGAGCGTGTGGGATCCATGGTATATAAAAAAGCAGAGGAAGTCGCTATAATATCTAGTTCTAAATGAAACTTCTATTATTACTCATAACAATATTTGTTACCTAGCTTTTTTCTGATCAATTTCAAGTGGAACCTATTTCCATAATTTTACCATAAACAAATTGTACATAAGACTCTCTTGACCAGGTTCGACGCTTATCAGAACGAGGAGAAGGCGCGGCGCGCGAAGCCAGAGAAGCCGCGTTCTTGGCCACGCTCAGCCAAGTTCAACCACAACCCGGTGGCCGAAGGTATGTTTTTGAACGACTACTTTAACCGTTCACATTCCTCACTGTAGTCTTTTAGTATAGCAACCCATCACTTCTCCTGTTGTTACAGACATTCCGTAGTGACAATATCCCGAGTACCACAATCGCTGTTTGGTCGAGGACGGCGCGAGTCAATCGCCGCGTTCCCTGCTCTAGGCCGACGCAGAGACTCAATTACCAAAAAATGTGCGTATCTTTCTATGTGTTTAAAAATAAATTTGTCAAACGATCACAACTTTACGCCAAGCCTGTGTTTCAGGCACATCAGCAACCGAAACGCTAGGCAGCACTCACAACCTTCAACTGGACATAATGGACGACATCGTGCAAGCTCGCAAGGTGCGCATGAGGCTGTGGAACACGTCGAACGAGCGCGTGTGTGAGGTGCAGCCGCTTGACGAGCGGTCGCCGATGGGTGGTTCCGTGCGGTACACGAACCGAGGCCGGCGACACTCGGACTTTGTGGGCTCCCCGCTCCCGCCAATACCAGCACGACGGCGCGCTTCAGAAATGCCTCCCCCTATCCCACCGCGAGCAGGTGCTTCCACAGCCGCTGGCGGCCCCGGCGTCGTGTGCACCGACACTGACCTCAACCATATCCTAAACGCCCTCACCTCCTCAGCCACAGAGATCGATCGCTGCGGCCGGCCCGAACGCCTCCCTCCACGACGCCTTGCAGACATGCGATCCAGCAGCTTTGACGCGTCAACTCTACGCGAAAAATCTGCTGACTCCGGAGCCGCGTGGTTTGCCCGCCGACATCAAACCTTGGCCACCAAGAATAAAGACAAAGATAAAGAAAACGAACCCAAAAAGAGCAAGGTGACATTCGCACCGGACGCGAAGCAAGCGCCTGGAGACGCCGCTGCGGTAGTGTGGGATAAGCCTTCGGGTTCTGTGGTAGATGCTAGTGCGCTGGGGAGTGCTATAGAAGTGTTTCTTAGGAAAAGTGGTGCGGGTGTGAGTGAGCCGGGGCCTTCGACGTCAGCGGTTGTGCCGAAGGTTGTGGTGAGCGGGGGGAACGGATCGGGAAGTGCGGGGGGTGCAACGGAGCGCTGGTCGCACCCAGAAGAGGAAGACAAGGGTTCCGGCTGTGACGCCACGCTCTGCTCCTCGCTAAAGGATCTCTTCGTGTAGGCATTTCTCTTGTAAATAACTATTTAGCTGTATAAGGTTCGTTTCTCATGGAGTGAGGTGCGCTCGATGTACCTTCGTACTTTATGAATCTTTCAATGTGATAGCTGCGCGCTGGCGCCGGTCGTCCCGAGTCGA
>JARACY010003036.1:0-36577 GCA_029255725.1 Scrobipalpa atriplicella | reverse complement strand
AAGCTCACTTTAGCTACTACAAACAATTGAGACCTGTTACAAGCTATACTAAGGGGATCTTTCTTGATAAAATGACAGCCTAGACCTACGAATTACTACCAATGTGTAACAGAAAGTACATGCACTTTGGTGATGTGAATCTGCCTATGAAACTGAACAACTTTTCCCAAGCAAATGGTTATAAAATGAAAAAGAAAATGTCACCTTCTATACAAAATGCACCAGCTGCAGCTGGTAGCATATTTTTGTATTGAACCTTCTTTTCTTGGGCAAAGTTGTTCAGTTTCATATCCTTCAGGGTGCAACTTTCAGTGACACCCTGTATCCTTACTAATATTATAAATGCAAAAGTAACTGTCTGTCTGTCTGTCTGTTACTCTTTCAAATCTACTGCTAGACAGATTTTGACAACAGGATTATAGGTGGCATCCTGAGAATGAGAACAGACAAAGGCAACTTTTTGAACTGCAGGAAAATATATCATTCCCACGGGAAAACTTATTAAGCCACGGGTAAAAAGTGGGACGGAAAGCTAGGAAGTGATAAACAGTATCCAACCAAACCAAATAGTATGGCAAACAGTTAGAGGCATTATTTGAATAATAACCACACACTTAATAACCAACCAAAATTGTCCGACACAAACAGGACACCGGTCTTGCCCCCAACAGATTTGTATCAGTAGACAAACTGTACGGAAAAACAGTATTTACCTAATATGTCAAGCACATTACTGAATATCATAGGGAAGTAGGTAATCAATTTCAAGGTTATCTTTATTTGTATACCTTCATTTTTAGAAATATATCGATTTTTCTATCTAAAGTTAGTTGTACGTGAAGAGTAATAAAACTGTGCTTAGTTAAATTGCTACAAATGTACGTTCCGCACCTAATCTAGGAGCCACACAACATTTCGATAAGAAATTTGTCGTGAAATCGCGACTGTTGTAGTGTTGATTTAGCTTCAAATCTCGACAAAATACTTCAAAATTATTGCATTTTCTAGATTTCAATGTCGTCTAGATTGAATTAGGTGTATCGAGAGGCGATAAAAGTTAAAGAAAATACAAGAGTAGGGTTACCTTTCAGCAATTCTTTATGCCATGTCTTCACAACTGCAGCGTGGTGTTTTCTGTGGTGAATTAGCCACAACGAAAGTGTTTGTATGCTTTGCTGGCTGGAATTCAGCTCTTGCAGTTTCCGAACTAACGCATTTTCCGTAAAACCCGCCATAATTTACGTGAAAACTATAAATAATTATCACTACAAACGACACGGACCCATTTAGCGACTGACGTTTTGCCGAGACGAAAAATTACGAGAAAATGAAAAGAAAGATGGCGTTGGCGTGGCGTTGGTTTCGTGATTCGTTTCGTTAAACGCAGGTAATTATTTACTTATTTTGTTAATTAAGTTGTAATAAGATTTATTTGGTAACAAATAATAGCTTAATTTTAACCGATAATTATTTTAAAGTCACTTTCTCTCAATGAATATTAATTAATGCACACAAAGAAAGTATACAATTCAATAAAACTAATACTTGAAACGGAACAGCGTCCTCAGCGCGGCGCGCGGGAAATTCAAATCTTATTTAGTAAAAGGTTCAAATTCAAACAGTTCAAAGTGATTCAAAGTCACTGAACTACTACGAGCCAAATGAAGACCAGTAGCCAGTGAATAAAGGTTAGACCGCACTAGTACGACCTTTTATTTCTTCGTTCATTCATGTTCAACTCCTTAATTAGCCCTGATAAATGATTATAAAAATAATATTGCTTGGTTGAGCTGTTTATTATAATTAAGGATTTTTAATTTATAGTCATTATAAACAATATTGAAGTTAATGTGTTTAATTTAATGGTAACGAAGCTCGGTTTGCCATTAGTTAATAATTAAGGCTCGTATTTATAAAGCGATCTCAAGACAATAAATTACGTTTTGCGAAAATCGGAAGTAATTCTTCATTTAGTAATATGTTTATATTTTAGACGCAATAAATTTATTTCCTGGGAGGGCGCTGGGGGGTCATCGAACCACCTAAATTAAGAATTGACATTTCTGATACGTACTCAAACTCACTCACTGTCAGTCTCGAGTGCTGTTTATCAATACGGGCCTTAGACTGTTAACTCTAAGCTACAGATGCACAGGCCTTGGTCAAGTAGCACAGACACTTGTGAAGTTGTGAATACCAAGACGTTATGATAAACGCAGAATCGCAATAGCATGGCAATAGGTACGAGTTAAGAAAACCAATGATTATGAATGAATTTTGAATGTTATGTTATGACAACGCTCTGTGACATAATCAGTCGTTTCGGAAGCTGGTAGCCGGAGCGTAACTCGAATGAGATGTCGTCGAGACTTCGATTTCACTTTTGTGTATTCTATGTATTAACAAATCTGTGCAACCGTGAAATTATATGTGTTTTATTTCTATTAGTTTCGATATGACATAAAAAAGTTTGGAAAGCTTAGATGAAAGCTCAAATGTAGAACCCTGGTCTAACCCCATGTTTTTAGTAGGTACAGCGCATGGTCTGTCTGTGGCATGGTAAAATATAAATGGTACTGCGGTACTGCCATGGTACTGCGGACGGATAGCAATTTTTGGTATCGTTTTTTTTACTTACCTAAGTAGTTAAAAATTGTTAAAATCCCTGTTAATCCTATCCCATATGAATATGATTTGTAAATCGAAGAAATGCTGTTCAGCTAGGTAATGAAACTTGTGTTATCTTAATTAATTTTATGAAGAGTTAAGCTTCTGCATAAAGACGTTTAAGTTCATCATTAACCTGGCACATAGATAATTTACTATCATTATTACTTACACTTTTTATGGTCACATGTTACAGGCATGCTGCACATGCGGCCAATCTTGTTTGCAGCCGATCCGGTCGCTTCTTTCTCCGCAGATACGGAGCAGGTGCGTGGACGCAGCCTCTGAGCCTCAGTTCGATATCATAAGGCCGACTGTTCGCGCTCTTTGCTCTCGCCGCGGCCGCCGACACCGCGCGAAAATGAAACCAAGTTTCTAAATTCAAATTTCGAATTCGAATATTTACTTTTTAAATTGTAACTTTTTAATTTAGTGTTGAGCCTTTTTGTAGTGTTTTAATATTCTTCGATAGTAATACAGTGAAAATGAAGTTCTTTTTTGGTAACCTACCAAGTGTTATGTTGATGTCGCTAGTTTTCCTAGCTAATGCGCAAAGATCATCCCACAATCTAAGAGACGTCGGTAAGTAACCCACTAGGTATTGACCAATATTTACTAAATACTTTACTAACTGGAGTTTTTTTTTTTCTTAATACGGTTGCACCAGATACCTACTTACATAACGAGGAAGAAGTCAACTTTCGATTCAGATTATACCTAAAGATTTAACATATTCAACATACTTTATGCAATAATCTGAACTTGTTTGTCTAACAAATATATTTAAGTCACAACTTGTTTTTAACTCTTCGCTCATTAACCTTTTAATGAGCTATCTATTAGATAATTATTTTATAAGAAGATTATCTTTGATCCGCGTAAGTTAATTATTAATTAATTTATAACTAAGTCATTAGTTCTACTTACATGACGTTTTTTACGGCTATGGTCTTGCTTACTAAATATTTTACATGAAATTAATGTGCAGAATAGGTTTATGTGTAAAAACAGGTTTTCTTACATATCAAGAGCGATCACTGACGTTTTTTTTTAAAATGCCAGCTCATTCAAATAGAGGCTCATTGGGTATTCTTCATAATCTGTCGTGGTCTGGTCTACCTTGGTGAAGTAGTGGTTGAAAATCAGGTCAGGGACGTCTGTGTTTATAACTGATATAGTCTGTGCCAAAAACCTAGTATCAGAAATTATAAATTAATAAGCCTCTAGAGCAGCTAGTAAGTATTTATGAAAAGATCTCAAGATTGAGAGCAATATTAAGTATGGATTTAACATGCTGTTTTGTGCTGAAATGATATTTCTAATACGAACTCAAGATCGCTGTCAGTGTCATGTCATGAGCTATATAATAAGGGCCATGAGACATGTTTGACTGTCAAAAGAAACGAAAATCGGTAGTGAGAATTAATCACGCAACTTTTGGGTAGAGAGCCCAAGGTTTAAACTACTAGACCTTAGAGAAAACGTATAAATTAGATCAGTCCGTGCAAAACGAAATTTAATTAGTCAAATAATCAATTTCGTTTTTATGCGTTTTTCTTAACCGTTTTACACATTTAAAAACGCGTAGGTACGGTTTGTGTACTGAGTACGAGAACATCATAATCAGCGCTGTCACTATCATCAAAGTTATGTTAAAAACCTCAAATTTCAAAGTTGATTATGTATGAATATTATAAGTAAATTAATAAATTACGTCATATTTCTTTTGAATTCAAAAGAATTATAAGCAACTTGAACAAAATTTTGGTTTTGGGCGTATATTATAAAATAAGTACCTATTGCCATGTAAGCACGCTTGCTAAGTACATACAATAAAATTCGAATAACATGTAGCGTAGCATTATGTAATGAAACGTATCTAATTTATTCGTCAACACAGCAAGCAACATACATAAACAAAATCGCACTTATATCCCTTTCGGGCAACATTGACAATATAACAACATAGCAGGCTGTGCAGCTGACAATGGCAAACATTGTCACGCAAAGATAAATCAGACTAAAGTCGTATAATAGTCGCATATTGCTACATACAGGCTGTTTCAAAATGGTTGCATTGCAAATAATTGCAACGTTGCATATTGCATACTTAAGCAAAAGGGGTAGATTCACCTTACGAAAGAAATATGTAGCGTCTTAAGACATACTGCAGAAATATTTCATATTTAGAATGTTTTATGTAAGTAACATGTCACACTAGCGTAAAACAGATATAAATGTATGGTAGAGTTCGTATAACTTCGTAAATATTTATTTTATGTACTAGTCTATGTCTGTTAAAAATTTGTGAGATGTACTAGGTATCCCGAATTCTACATTTACTGTCCTCTATCCAATGGTTGCCTGGTATAAATTTCTACCATAGCAACAAGGCCGCCTAGCCTACAATAATATTCTTTTACTTATGTTATGTTTTATAGTTTTTGTTACTTGTTTTTGGTGTATTCAAGAATATGTATTGTATTGTAATAATCAAATTGTAAGACATTCATTATATTGCATTGTACCTACCTCATTTCTTCAAAATAAACTAAAGTAAACACCTACTTTCGTTAAATCCTATACCTATATATATTATATTTATTGCTCCAATGTAGGTATATCAGTAGGTACTTATTCGCGAATAAAAAATAATTGAATTATAGAAAATACTTAATGCATTAAACACCCTGTAGTCCCTAGTCTAGTGATTCGACCTAAATAACTAGTAACGCATATCCTATATACGACGACGCAGGATGTAGAAGTACTTAGATGTTACTTAAACGTTCTTACTATTTAGATCTAGGCTTAGATCCCAGGGCAATCTACATACATCTACAGATGTTGAATGCTGAGAAAACGCAATCTATTTTACTTTGGAATAAAGCTATACATAATGTAAATCTTCCATGCTGGACTGGGAGCGATAGAAAAACAAATGTTCCAGATGCCCTTCCTCCCGGACATGCTGTAGAAGTCAGCAAAAGAGATTCGGGGGTTACAGTATATTGTAATTAATAAGGCGATGCCGATGGGCTGACAATTAACCTAGCAAAATGCACAACCCTCAAAACTTGTCAGACGTGGCGGAACGACCTTTGTTATTGTCGTTGACGCTCTGCCTACCCCATTAGGGATACAGGCGTGATAGTATGTATGTGTATGTAAACGTGATTACGAATCTAATAAATGTTAAATCTTATTATTTTTCAATAATGCGCATAACCTATAAAATGTTAGACTGCATCGGGAAAATGAATATAAATTAATTAGGTAATTTGTACGAGACAAATTATACTTATAACAAAGTGTATTATTAAAATGAATACATTATTATATCTGCTAATATTGCAAAGTATAAAATAACAAAGAATTTATGGAAGAGAATTTAGAATTATTACTATAAACCTCTTTATTAATACAAAAGAGTTCAACGCGTTCTATTTGCTACGGCACATAACTTAATACAACTTACTACATACTACAATTACTGTAAGAACTGATATTATTACTAGAAACGTTTAATACTTGTTTTTAGAAGTTTAATATGGCATTTTTGGAAATATCTCCGTCATCCTCCTATAACATTTAAATAATTACGTAATAAACATGCACAGTGTTGTATGAATAATAAATAATATTAGCAATAGTATCTTTTTTTTTTATCAATTAATGTCACTAACCCTAAAATAACTCAATTTCTTGCCCATACAAAAGACATCAACGCATTAGCTACGACTACGGTGCATATCCAACTTATTACTACAAAAACCGAACATTATTACTATAATCAATACCTAAACAAATATGAAAAAATAATAGGCTAAAATACCAGCTTTATATGAGCAAAGCAATTATTATTAGTCACAGGTAGCGCATCTTAGTATCACCTTTAAAACGCGTTATATAACTACTCAATAATAATAAAAAATAATGTTGTTACATAGTCTTTACTATCGCGACTATTATTCACTATGTCAACATGATAAATAATAGGTATTTTTTCAACTTATGGTGAAGTCAAAGAGTCAAATATCTGGGATCAATGACCTTGCCCGGTCACTCATAGTAAAACTCTATGGTTGTTTTGTATATTTGTAGATTGCCCTGTCAAATGTTCGTTGACCTCAAAGGTATGTAGAGGTAGACAGGATAAAAATAGATTAAAATATCATGTAGATTACCTGTTTAGAGGACAATTTAGTGTGACTTTATTGGGAAAAATACTTTGGGACTTGTTTCATTTTGCAGCTTATCAAGCAATTATGTAAATTAGAAATAAAATTATTTTGGTTAGGTCTGATTGAGTTCATATTCCAATACTAATCTAAGACGCTATTTGACTACTAGTAAAATCAGCAACTTTTTATGAAATGTCAAAAACGAATACTGGGTTATGACGTCACACGCAAGTAAATGTTGACTACTCAAATCAATAACTTCTACATTTTTAACTTGATTATTAAATCGAAATGTGCATTTTTTTTTCATGAATGAGATGAGACCCACAGTATTTTAGCCATCAGTTTTAAGGTATAAACGTTTTGAATTTTTTTACCCACCCAGTCAACATGCCTATTAGAACAAATTCATATAATGATGGTCTAATTTTGTAATAATGTTTTTTAGGCAGTAAAACAATAATTGAAGATTTAGTTAAGAATAATAAATCATTATTATTAATAAATCATTATTATTCTAAAAAAGGTACAAGTACCATGCTCTAAACAAAATCATTTTCTGTACCTATACATCCTTGTGTATAGGTACTATGGCTATGGCAACCAATGCCAACCTGAAAGCCTCTGTATATTGTACTAAATATTTTTATACTATACAGTTATAGTATAGTTCTGTAGTTCGGATTGACAGTCTGCTTTTACTTTCATTGGCCGTAGGTGTGATTTCACTCGAAAGCAGCAGCCAGACCGCTTGTGGCTCGCGAAATATCTTAAAATAATGTTGCCGTTATAACAGCTGTGAATATTTTATAATAACCATGTGCATATTTTTTGCAAAATGCGCTTTCCATCCAATGACGTCTATAAGTTGCAAGTTGTTTGAAATACCTAGTATATTTTAGAAAAGAATCTAAATACTGCGTCGATTTATTGAATATTGAGAAATACTGTAGAACATTTTATTAGACAGGCTGCGATCACAGAAAAGGTTAGCCAAAAAAAATCTACTTCACTAAAACTTACAAGACTTGTACAGTTGTTTAATATTAATGCGAGTTCCTAAAACTCGTTGCATTACAAATTAAAATAAACAATAAAATTTTAATAATTTTTTTACCTTACATAACGCTAATCAAAAATAAGTGCATTCCAGAAGAAATCTCTTAAGTGCTTTCAGGAAGATAAAGCAAAATATGCAAAAGCTATGCAATGGTTTAACAAACTATAAATTTAAAGCTAGTAAAAGCAGTTAAATATTAGTATGTCAATAACTGCTACAATATGGTCACGAAGTAATTAAACGTATCTGAAACAGATAAAGAGTTACATGATTAACATAAATTACTAACCTGTAATCCTATAAGCAACATTAGAAAGCTTTTACAAATAGAACATGTCTTTTAACAACAATCAACTACCTCCGTTGACAGATAACCTACACAATACCATATTATGCATAATAAATAACATCATAAATGCTGTTGTGCATCCATTGTTTGTTAAGTAGGTGTGGGCTTAACTCCACAACTGTCAAAAGTGACAGTCGTAAAATCAGTAGTGAGTATGAGATGTATGTTAATTCTTTATTTGTGTGCTGAACACGTGGTAGATGTTTAGATAACTATGGCACACAGAGATGTACCTACATAGATAATAAATTAAGAAATCATAAGACGTGAAACTTTTACACAAAGGTATGTAATATATTACTAGAAATTACAAATAGTAAAAACATTGCGAGTGGGTTAACCTTTTCCATTATTATGTAAATTTTAAGTTAATATAAATATTTTGATTTAAAATAACTCGAAACCAAACCACATATCGGTCATTTACACTTGTTACATCAATTTAATGATTCGAGTCACTGATTTGATTTCATGCCAATTTTTTTTAATGTGCATTCGTAATCGATGCGCCTAGTTACGAACATCTGACGTGAAATTACGCAACTTTTGGCCCTATTTTAAAGCGCACAATACATCATATAAATTCCTCATGTGGGTAGTGTTATACTTAGGAAAACAAATGGTCTCTATCTAGGTCATTGCCAACATACCTATATATATGTGTGTCTTCAAATAAGGCTCGAGTTAGTTAATATAGCTTACAATAAAATCATCGATTATATGACTTGTTTGTACTATATGATATTTAATTTATGTTTATTTACTGCAGTATGAAATTTTTCTTTTCTTCTAATTACATAAATGTTTCAGTTGGTGAGAAATGAAAAATTAACAACAACAAATAGAATAAAAAAAAAGTGTGACTGCGCTCACTAAGAGATAAGTCAGGTAGATACTGGTCACTCATTAACCAAATAGCTATTTGTTAAAAAAATATGACAAATACTTCATAATTTTTCAACTTTTTGCTCTACGAGGAATCTGTAAAAAAAACACTTGAGACGATAATTTACTTATACAATAAGCCATCCATCGAAAGTCTTTAATTTTATGTGGTTTCTCCAAATAAGAGATCATGTTTCAAGTGTCAATTACCTATGTAAGGCAGGTAAGTCTTACGCGTCTCTATGTACCTAGATATTTGACTATGTGAATATGATTTGCAAATAATACCTACTACTATATTTAAGGGGAGCTTATATATTTAGTTTTGTTTCTACGTAATATAAGTATACATAATACCTAGCCTTTAAGACAGAGAAATTTATATCAATTTCACATTTGTACCTATGCTTAATTTAATTAAATACTAATCGCTTTACAAAATTTATTTAAAATATTAAAATTATATGATGGATGATATTTTTTCTATCAATAAATTGATAAACCTTATAAATATGTAATGTATAACGTTAAAGCTCATATTCTCATAAAATTACTATCTATAAAACTCTCATAAATGGTAGTAACTTTACTATGACTACTACACACTCATCACTTATATTATGTGTGAAAAACATCAACTTTATTCAGCTAACGGGCAATCTTCCTTATTAAGGAAAATAAAACTACTGCAAAATTACGATGGTATATATATTTATAGTGCAGATTAAACATTTGCGGGCATATTACGTAGGTCGTATAATATTTAAGGTGCCGTTGACCAGTGAGAGAAGAGAAAGTGGCCTCACCGCGATAATTTGTCTGCTCAAGTTTGAGTAAGAGCTTGTTTAAAATCCTTGTAGAGTGTAGATTAATATTAAACATTTTATTGGTGTCGGTTTGAGCAAAACATTATATAAACTAAGGCCCGTATTTATAATTAGCTCTCAAGAGTGACAGCGAGTTTGTGTTTGTATCAGAAATGTCATTTCAGTACAAAACGATCTGTCAAATCCATACTTAATATTGCTCTCAATCTTGTGATCGCTTTATAAATACGACTCTACAAACCGATAACTGAGAATTATGCACCTATATATCTATGAGGATGTCAAAGTAACGTACTTTGTGACGTAATTTTGAACGTAAAATTGGAGAGAATTCTAGACTTCACCCTTCGCTAACATTTCTCATACTCCAAAGATATATTTTAGTCATCATTTTAATAAGTTGTATAGACCTAAACTTCAGTTTTACATAGGTAATTAAGAATACACGTATTGTTCAATAAATATTGCAAATGCCACAGCCGTGACGATAATTGTCACAGCCATAGTATATTTTATTATGGCTGTGACTGCCATGGTGGTGACATTTTTAAACCATGCTGACTTAACTTCAAAACTAATACCTCCAGGATGATTTGGATAAAAGTATCTGTCTGAATGATATACATTATGTATTCAATTCATTTTAAAATTAACATTTACATGACCAAAACTGCACACGGCTTTGACTGGTTATGCTCGACGAGTTTCAATTTTTCACTTCGAAAATCAAAAATAAATGCAATCCGTTTGATGACCACTTGAAAAGGAAAGAAATGAGAAGAATTACCATTAAAAAAACATATTATTTGGTGTTGTAATTTCTCTGCTTAAATTCTATTAGTTACTTTTATAAAATTTTAGGTCAAATCATGGTCATGACAAAAAAAAATGGTCGTCACAAAAAAAAACTGTTGCACTTATTGCACTTGCGGTTGTTGGTTGATCTGAGCGTTGGGTTGCTGTAGGGCGTCTAATTGCGCTCTAAGTTGCGACACACAGATATGCGCTTGAAGTAGCCTCCTAGATTGGTCGCTAGCAGGCGCTCTTGCCGCTTCCCTTCTAATCGATTCTAACTGCTGCCGACTCGCTTCTAGTTTCCTCTCTAGTTCTTCAATCTGTCTTCTCTGCGACTGAACTATATCTTCTTCTATTTCAGTCTTAGGTTCAGGCGAGGCAACAGAGGCTAACGAAGCTACAGATGGTATTGAAGACACCACAGAGACAGGGGATCGCGGTTGTTCTTCAATTTTTATTTCTTGTAGGAAGGGGTGCAACCGCTTGATCAGTTGCGATTTCAGGCCCGACACGCGCAAGTTGCGGCGCTTGCATTCCGCGCGTAGATCCGATACCTGAAACAAGGAAAAAGTTATGTAAACAATCGAAAATTGTGAATTTGCTTATAATATAAGATAAATCAAATCATATAGTTTACAACCAAAAGCGATACTAAAATATTTCGTTTCGTATCGTATTGTTGTTGGAATATCATCTGGTGCAGTGTACACTGTACAGTCCCAACAGCATACGTCTTTAATCAAATGAGACAAAAGGGGTGATAGGTGACTGCCCGCTTAATTGGCTCCACGCTCTAAGACTCCACGCTACTTTGCGTAGGGAAGATGTTGTCTATGTTTCATTGTTAAACACAATGGGAGCATAGACAATCACGCGTACCGTCGCGTAGCGCGTAGCCAGTGTGAACACCACGTAACAGCTGTTTTTTGTTGTTGTAAAAATATCTGGTGTAGTACACAGGCTGAACGACATATGTCTCAAATGGTACAATGAGTGTTATAGGCTACGGCGCTTACCTTCATGTCCTCAAAGCGCGAGGCAGGCGCGGGGGGCGGCGGCGGCGGAGGGGGGTAGCCGTCCGACACGTCAGACGTGACGGACACGGCGGGGGTCGCGGGGTGCATCATCTGTAGTAATGGCTGTTGCTGTTGTAGTAATAGCTCGTAGGGAGTCTCCGTGCTATCTGGTGGTGATGACGCTTTTTGGGCGTTCGGTGGGCCTGGAAGAGAGGGAAATGTTCGATTCGTTAAAACACAGGAAAATTTAACTGTACAGAACCTCATTACACATATAATGGAATCTATTACACATACTTTGTTAGTTTTTTTAATCCATGTTATAACAAAGCTAAATCACTAAACTCACTTTCGTTTCCGTAGAACTCTTAAGCTATTGTTAATGTTTACTCTCTTTCCTACTTTTACCTTTGCAATGTTCGATAAAAGCTCCTACAGAAATTGATCCTACCAACTGCGCCAAATCGTTACACCTACAAAACTATGCTCAGTTTTCTCCCTCACCTTTGTACTCGTGGAACTTGAACCTGGCTTTCGGCTGTTATTTCTGTTTGCTCTTCTTCCTGTTCTTGTCCTTGCCGGGCGCGGGGTGCTGCGGAGGGGACGCCACCGACGCCGGCGAGAGAGTTGACGGAGGTGATGGAGATGGTGATACCCTGAAGAGAATAGGTAGTAAATTAGTTACGAGAGGGGAAAACGGTATAAAATAGTTATAATTGAAATAGTTCTTTTACATTTTTTTATATTATTAGGCTAATATTTGGATGTAAGTCTATTGATGTAGTCATTATTCTTTCTATTTGAATTTTGATATTATAAGACTAAATGCAGGATAACTAAGATTTTCATCAAAAGCGTCCAAACAAAATCACATTCTTTTAAACAAATACTCGGTTTAATTATTAAAGAGCAAAGTAAAATAATAATAAAAAAGTACATTTACCTCTAAAACACTCACCTCCTCCGGTGGTCCCGTATACGACGATGGATGATGTGGGCGTAAAGATGCACCTTCACTTGTAGCTTTGAATGCTAGGACGCCACTCTTCACGGCTGTTTCAATAGTCTCTTCTGTGTATAGTATGCTCTTCTTGATAATTTCTAGTTCTAGTGGACAATAATGGTTTGCACTATAACTGTTACAGTGACAGACGTGCGTGAATGAACGAACGACACTGATTACCTATATTGTAGATAGTCGCTACAGTAAATTTTATGAATATTTTTCCTCGTGCTTTATTTACCATTATCCTCGACTTTTGACTATTAATAATAATAAGCGTCTGTGACAGAAACATGTACAGCCAGTGTCACAGAACACTGACCACTCTTTCGTAAAATTGTAATGTCGAACCGAGGGTCTAGTATTCTCTGGACTAGTTGTATTCTGTCTTAAGTATATTGCCATTTATTTCATCAATGTTCGTGTAGGTACAGTTACACACAAGTTCGCCAACGCAGCAGTCGTGAGATGACACAAATATATCGATAAAGAAAAGTACCAAACTATGCGCATCACTAGGTGTTTCTGACGTCAGTCATAAACGAGTGTAAGTGCAAAAGAGAAAATGATGTGCGCTGTCTCATTTACACGTTTTATTGCATCGTCTCCCAATAGTCTCCAAGTCCAGTCTAGAGTAAATTATTATTATAGCAACTGCCGGGCAAAGGCCTCCCCCTCGGCCTTGAGTGAAAGACTGGACTGAGGTTGCATTAGACCGTGATGATGATGAGAGTAAATTATAAGAGAAATTTATCCATGGTCGTGAATAGTTGACCACGGCTGTGAATTGACGATTATTATTATAGCATAATTATGAAATTATAATGACCAATCGCTGTAGAATAGCTCAAAGCGAGGGAAGGAAAAAATCTGGGAATTGATTAGTAAAGACATAGTCATATTAATTATACTATATGTGATACGATGATATGAGGAGAACTTATCGCAATTGTTACATCAAAAATAATTAAAAAAATACTTCACCAAATTAAATAAGATATCAAAATTACTGTCTATTGGTAAACTTATAACTTATCTTTACATCTCTTCCAGCTTTCAGTTTTATAAGTTGGTCTATGGTTTTATTGAACACTTCACCAATAAATAACATGCATTCCACTGGCTTTAGATGATGTAATGGCAAATCCTGTATCCTGTACCAGATCCTTAATAAAAGCTAGCTCTAATTACATACCATTCATTCTATAATATTCAATAGCAATCTTCGTTTTGTCACGTTTTTAATCCAATTACAATGAATGAGTTACAATAATTGTTGTATCTGATAGAATACTTTATTGGGTACCTAGTTGAAAAAAATTGCAAAGTGTTGCTATGATATTTGTTTGATTTCTAATGGTGAATCAAATATTTACAATCCATTCAGAGATAAAACGCAACAGGAAAAAAGTATTTTATTACAACATAACACTAATAGAATGTAAAAAGTATCATGTTTCTCATATCGGTAACGGACATCAAAATAACAATAAAAAATACATTATGAATGTCATCAACGACATCGAAATATTAAGCAGATTTAATAGACGATGGTATATTTGTCAATGAAATACTATAGGTATGTTTGATTTCATAGTTATTCTACCAATCAGATGGTAGACACTATCGGAAACATGCTGCGTGTTAGCAATAAATTCAAATAGGCAAATTTATCAATTTATGGCATAAATGTAAGCGCAAACGGCACTGCCCACCTTCATGCAAATTTGTATTGACGACAAATTGTGTGATCAATTCTCACTCAAAGATGGCGTGAAATATTACGAATATAATATAGTAGGTACATAGCAGTTAGAACAAGAAATTTTGAAGAAAGAAGATTAAATATGGGTATTAGAGGAAAAAAGGAAACAGCGGTAAAAATTTGCTCTTTTAAACATAACAACAACAATCCTACCAGCCAGCCACATATTTCATCTGAGTAAACACTGGACATTATTTTTAGTTTGGTAGGTCTTTGTAGCAAATAATTTCGAGAGTGGAGAAGAGTCCGGATTTCACAAGAGTCAAGGAGATGTTCAAAAATTATTATAAAAAATTAGTGGCATAGTCTGGTAAGTCACACAATTAATCATACAAAATAGAATAGAAATACTATCTTACACGCAATAGAAAAATTAAATATCAGTTCAAAAAATAGCCCAAAAGATGGCTTAAAAGTGTTTCGTGTGACCTTAACCTTTGGACAACCATTAGTTTTGAAACCAAATAACTAATGCCGAGACGTCAGTAACGGCACCCGCTAATAATATACTCATCATTCATGTGTGTATGTCTGTATCACTGGACAGTGCAATACTGGCAATACCATTCCAAAGAAAAAATCTACGAAAAAAATAGAGGTACAGACCTACAGTAAATTTAAATACTAAATGTCAAATAGGTATATGGGACATAATATAAGTATTTCGTCACATATGTAATGCAATCAAGCCCTTATTCCTAATGGATTAAGCAGAGCGTCAACGACCTAAACAAAGGTAGTTTTGCCATGTCTGATAAGTTTTGAAGGTTATTTCAGCAATGTCTGTATTTGGATTGGACACAAGAATGTAAAATTCATAAATACCTTATTTCACATCATGCATGATAATGATAATTGATAAATCATTTAATTTTTTTTCTGGTAAGTATATGTGTTTTTCATTACGATTGTATAAGACATATGACCTAATCATCTTCACTTTGATAAATTATCCGTTCATGACCTTAGGTAATATTTTGATATTTCCTTAGGGCATTCAAAATATGATATGACTAATTTGAATTTAATATATGTAAGAAGATATAAATCTTAATTGATAAGAAATATGTAGATATTTAGTTGCTCGATTACAAATTTGTAAGAAACTACTTATAATACTCGTACCTATTAAAAGATCAAATAAAGACTAGTGGATTGAATGTATACGAACCCTTTGTACCTGTTGATAAAATAATTAATTTATCAAACAATAAAATAATAATAAAAATGTGACAACAGCTGATAATCATTAACCTATAATTATTTAAAAGTTCAATGCAATGTAACAATTGCATAAAAAAAGTGGTAAGATAAAATCTTACCACGTACCTAATTATTTTACATTGAGCCACAAGTAAGCTAATGTAAGTAAGTAATAATTTAATGAGCTAGGTAGGTACTTAATGAATATTGGCCTGATTTCAAAACATGCGTCTCAGTGACATGTGGTGAAGCAAGTATATCCTTCCGTCGTATGTGGTAATCGTCTGTCGAGGATATTTCATTTACCTATGTAATGTGATACTTTGACCCTGAAAGATTTTACCCAAGAAGGGTAAAAAAAATATTGTATTTAACAATAGCGGAGAAAATGACGCTAACTGCAGACGGTTGAAAAAAAAGAAGAAAGAGTAAACTAAAAGTTTTCTAAAACATTTTTGTAAAAGGATCTAATAAATCTTACTTCCATGCTGAACTGGGAGTAATAGAAAAACATAGAATGTGCCAGCTGCATCTCCTCCCTGGCAAGCTGTCAAAACCAGCTAAGGGATTCTAGGGTTCAGTGTATTGCAATTTGGGCGATGAGCTGAAAACCCGTCACTATAGCAATATACATTATCATAGGAAATAAAACTTGACAGACGTGGCAAAATGACCTTTGGGTTGTTTTCGCTCTGCCTACCCCATTAGGGATAAAGGCGTGATTTTATGTATGTATCTAATAAATGGAGAAAAGGTAAAACCGAGTTAATAGGTACCAACAAATTTTAGATTAGTTCTTGAATAAAATTTCTGTGACATAAAATAACATCATGCCATTGAAATAAATGCAAAACTCTTACGAAACTGTCGCAAATTAGCGAATGCAGTTATTCCAAAATTTCGATGCAGTTTGACATTCTGAAGGTCATATTGCACAAGATGGTGGAATGTGGGCTTGCGATTACGGCAAAAACCAGGTGTATGTAGTTGATAAAAAGACATGGGAAAAAAACTTTGGTCTCATTTGGTTCGATTAAAACGAGTACGAGATTGTATTGACACAGTTGGCCCTTTAAATCGATTTAAGATCATCTTGACCAGAAGCTACTGCACTATGCTATGTTCAGTAAAAAATAAACTTACCTACTTACTTGTGCAGGTACTTTTTGGAAATAAAATGTTCTTACCTAGTTGCAAAAATATTTATTATATTAGTTATTTTCTAGAATCTGATACAATCAAAATTTTAGGTCGATTAGCATTTTTTGAACAACTCAAAATGAACACTGACCTTTATGAGTTGCAAAATAACTTTTATTATAAGTCGTAATTTTAAATAAGAATTAAGATTAGCATTTTGATAAGATTTATGTGATGAAACTTGTGAAATGTAATAAACTTATTTAAATAAATGTTAAAAAGTTATAAAATCGATTTTATCATCAGTTTATATACCGAAAAACACATTGGTGAGATTCGAATCACGATCCCTTGCACAAGAGGCAGTGGGCCTATCCAATCCACTACGCACTAATGAATGATGCACATTTAAAAATAATGGAATAGAATTTTATTTAAGAAGGTATACTTGTAGAATATGTTATATAATTAGGTACTCATATTTTTTATATGTAATAGAGACATTAATACTGAGTGATGCTTTACTTTAAACGTTGCAACATGATGATTTCAGTTTTAATGCACTTTCTATGTAATGCGTACTGCATTGCGTAAAGTTTTCTTAAAATTTATAAATTACAATATAACACGCACTAGATGCTCTTCTGGTTGTAACAGTTGCAATTAAATTTAATTTAAAGTGTAGAAATAACAACAACAGCAGAAAATGCTGCTGATTCTGTTGCAAATACAACTGAACTAATTTTAGTTTAGACCTATCACTCTCTAAAGGCTTTATAAAATAGAGACAGAGTTAAACTCAACTAATTAAAATTATATAAAAAATTGACGTATAGCGCTTAAAATAAGATGACAACATCTAGGATCCCATCTTATTTTAGGCGTGTAACGTCACTTTGACTTCATATTTCAAGTTTTAGAAATACTTATTCAAATTTTAGAAAGTGACAGGACTAACTAAAATAAGTTAAGTTGTGTCTACAACAGAATCGCCACCAACGCATAGCTAGAGAGAACTCGTAATAATTTACGAGAGCCATTTTTAATTTTTCATTGCAGTCTTTTAAAAGTTTGTAATGAATTGCAGCCAGCCACTGGCTCCGAAATTTTAAAACTTTTGTTACGAATTATGAGCGTTGAAAATGGTTTCCGATTCTTTTATTTTCATGTCTGTGTGTTGTCAGAAGAAATATAAAAGCGTGTACTCAACATTACTAAACATACATACATACTCACGCCTGTATCCCCTAATGGGGTAGACAGTGTCCACGAACCAAAAAAAGGTCGTAAAAATGGGCATTATAATGTTTTAAGGGCTAAAACGAATTAAAGTTGTGTATTGTAGGTAGTTTATATTTTTTGAGCGAGACAAGTATTTGACAGAACATACTGCTATGGATGGATCAAAGTGATTCTTAACTCCTCCCATTCAATGATAATTTTGATTGTATCTCGATTTTACAGATGTCAATATTTGGACGTGTTCAAATTATTAAGTCGATCAATTTTAATTTTCTTTGATACCACCGCAAGGCTGTAGCTTGCTTTAATTAAAAGTTAACAATCAGCCCATTTTAAACTTTAAGTTACTGAACTTGCTTTCTTAAACCGATGAAGTGGACAGTGGTCTTTCTATTTAAGGTACGTTTTATTAAAACTTTAATTTTCTTGTGTTTATTTTTGAAGTGTGATAAACAACATAAAAGGTAAATAATTATCATCGCCATGTCTGACAGAAATGCGCCCACCATGGAAGGAAAATTGAAATATCATCGCTGTAAAAAACCTGCAAAAAAGTACAAGTAAAAGTTTGTCTGTTCTGGCTCTAAGTGATGTGTTTGACCATAGAGTAGCGGCTTTTATTATTATAATTTAATTATAAAAAAATTGTCATTGCTTCCATGTTGGATTGGGATTGGGAGTAATAGAAAACCCTCAGGAATGCTGTACGCAGCTAAGGGATTCGAGGGTTTCAGTGTATTGCAATTTAGGCGATGGGCTGACAACCGTCACTATAGCGATAGAAATTGCTCTCAAAACTTATCAGACGTAGCGGAACGGTCGTTGGTCGATTACGCTCTGCCTACCCCATACGGAACAAAGGCGTGAATATATGTATGGATGTTGTTATATTCACATAATTTTTATCTTTGGAATGACTGCATTTAATTTATTCCTTGTGACTGTAATTGAACATTTTATCGAGGGATTTCTTAATTTGATCTCAATTTAATTGGTAGCTGAAAACTGTAATAGGATTTACAGCACACCATGAGACAACCTATTTCATCATAGTCGTGACTGCACTGTAGGAGTAAATCCTACTGTAATTATAGAGAAAGGTTTATAGATGCTAAAGTAGTACCTAACGATCGAAAAGGAGATAGTAAAAGGAATTAAATTAATACATACATACATACATACATATAATCACGCCTTTATCCCTTATATGGGGTAGGCAGAGCGTAAACAACCTAAACATAGGTCGTTCCGCCACGTCTGACAAATTTTGAGGGTTATTCCAGATGGATCTGTATATTTCTTTAGTGACAGGTTGTCAGCCCATCGCCTAAATTACAATACTGAAACCCTCGAATCCCTTAGCTGACTTTTACAGCATGCCCGGGAGGATATGCAGCTGGCACATTCTATGTTTTTATCTCACTCCCAGTCCAGCATGGAAGGTATTAAATTAATGGTATATATCTATTGCCGGGTTAGAATAGCATCACCCCATAACTTCCTGTGGGTGTCGTAAAAGGCGACTAAGGGATAAATTTAGGGAATGGGCAGCAGCGTTCCCTGTGAGTGGAATACTTCTACTGCGCTCACCAACCCGCCTGCCAAGCGTGGTGAGTATATACCCCCATATACCCCCAATTTTGGGGAGGCCCATGTCCAGCAGTGGACTGTTGTGGCTGATGATGATGATCTAGCATAGAAGCTGATATTTTAATTTATATATATTTAATTGTGTTTGCGTTTGGTCCTTTGATAAATTTCTATTTATATACTGAATAGGAATAAGCTTCGCTTCTGCGAATCACCTATAAGTACTTTCCATTGAAATTCTCCAGGGATTTTCCATGGAAATAAAATATTTTCCAAGCAAATCGCATAATATAAGCTGCTTACTTTCAATTTAACAGAGCTCAATGCAAACTATTTTAAAAATATCCATCGAATCTCAAAGTCAAGTTTAAAGTACCGTTCTCTATGTTAATGCGAAAGGACAATTTACAGCCTTACACGGGATTTTATGGTGGGATACGTCTGAAGATAACAAGCCGTTACCAGCTTACGAGCCTCGAATACACGACGTTCACTTACTTCAAAACAGCTTGAACTCCTTGTGCAGTGTTGGGGAATTATGGGAGAAGTTTACAAGAAAATGTATGAAGTTAGACTTGTGAATTTTGAATAGGAGACGCTTTAAAATTGTAGATAAAAGGACGAAGAAATGTTATGTGTTCTATGGTTATAGTTGACATAATATAATTTAAGCCGATTTGACATACAAATATAACAAATCGGCTCAAATTACTATTAGATACGTGGTTGATTCATCAAACTTATTTGAAAATATAGAAAAATATTAATATTATTGTTGTTGTTACCCAACTACTTGGCTCTAAACGTGTTGATTTCAAAGAAGAAATTGAAGGCACGTTCTGGCCAGCATGACCACGCTTCCGGTGATAATATTTGTCTCGCAAAAAGCGGTGTTATTACGTGGCAACATTGCGTGCCGAACGATATTGCACCATCACGAAGTTTCGACGACCGTTTATGCATCCACATCGATTTAACACAATTCGAATCGTATTCGAAACGATATTTTCCACCAAATTGGCAATTTGAAATTTTTAAAACGTAAAATGTGTTCGATTTTCAAAAAGTTTTATTTGTTTATCGGTAGCCGTGGAGTAAGTATCTCGGGATTTAGGTATTTCAAGATATTTAGCACATTTATATTGTAGTTTAATAACGTTATTGTTGTAATAAACAATGAAGTTCGTGACCATATCTTTATACCTGCAGGTATTTGCTATAACAAGTAAATAACAGTGACCCTTTAATTATAGTTAATAGTTATTTACAACTAAGTACCTACTTATGGCAACTGAAAGTATGTTACAAGTGGCAAATACAACACCTCCAGCTGCCTAATATTGCTCTTATAAGGCTGAAGATATTTAAGTCGACCATGCGACTTATGGAGATGATAAATTATGTAAGTGAGTCACCCCATGTAAGTGAGTCACCCATTTTTTGCAGCTGGTAGATTTATTCTATGAAGAGCTGATTCTTTTTGAACGAGGCTGCTTTATTCCTAGTCAAATGTGTAGTGGATAGGGCCACTGCCTCCTGAGCAGGAGGTCGTGGTTCGAATCCCGTCACGTACCAATGTGTTTTTCGGTTTTCGAATTTCATATATGTACGTTTATTCGGTGCTTTTTCCGTGCCTTGGAAGGCACGTTAAACCGTTGGTCCCGGTTAATATCGTTTAATACCGTAGATATTAGTTGTTAAGACATGTCAGAGGCCAGTGCTAAGCATTGGCGGCTTGAAAACTCTGACCTAATCTATGATGTTGTCTAAATGTTATCAAAAAGCTTAGCCCTAGCCAATGCACTATAATCTCTTGGACGAATGTATCGAAATAGACCTATTTGATGAGCAGTAAATGTGGAACATGGTTTCAGTAATGAATATGAATAGTGCGTCGGACATTGCGTCCGCTGCAGCTTCCTATCAATCATCGGATTGCACACGCGAGCTCAGCTTTGATTGATCGATGGCATTCTACTACGCCGCATACATACACATAGGCTAGTTTGTCTGGAAAAATTAATAAGAATGTACGTTATAATAATAGAGCCAACTTATGAGGAGTAAATCGGGAACATGGTTTCAGTAATGAATATGAATAGTGTGTCGGACATGGCGCCCGCTGCAGCTTCCTATCAATCATCGGATTGCACACGCGAGCTCAGCTTTGATTGATCGATGGCATACCTACTACGCCACAAGGCTGGTAAAAAAAATACAAAATACAGGGAAAATCCAACTTAAACTAAGCGTGTGTTTTGTACCATAAGAAACATTAAACAGGCAATATTTTTACCTGGGGCGTGTTAGCAATAGTAGAGATGCAAAATTTCTTAAAATTAGGCTAAGGTAGGTAGATATAAATTCAGGAAAACCGCACTTGCTACTTGGCCTGCGAAGCGTGGTGAGGGACATTTCCAGCAGGAGATCCATTCCATTAAATTAATATTATACTTATTTATATAAAGCAGTCTTTCTTTAGCTAAACAACTAAGTACATAGTTACATACTTAATTTACTAGTACGCTATCGAAATTGCAACACTGGAATTTCTAATCGAATTAAACTAGGTGCATAAAGCACACTTAATAATCCATTAATAGGAGTGATAGAGCTGATAGGATATTATAAGATTACCTATGTAACAGGCTAGGTATATGTAGTTATATGCCCACTTAATAACCCGCAATCATAGGTTATAATTATGATTACCTCCCTACAAGAATATCTAATAATTTTACCAAATAAGATAGGTTCATTCGGAATATTTTAATCACTTTCAATAATAATAAACTTATTTATGTTTTCTATTTGTTTTAGGTAAGAATCTCTGGCCTCCCACTTGGCGGGCGGTGGAGTGTGACTTTCTTCTCTCCTGATGAAGATCCTCGCATAGGGTCGAAACGTCGAGGGCTAACCCTCCGGTCAACAAACAAGAATTAAGCCGCTCAGTTTTCATTATAAATTACGGTTTTATGACTGCGGTAATTACTCACCATAGTTTCAAAACTATAATCCCGATCTTAACAACAGATTTCCCACAGAGTTATGACATCGCTTTCCTATCTGGCTTTGGCTATAGATAGCCATAGCCAGATAGTGGACATTTCCAAAGTTATGTTCTATAGTTTTAAGTAAACATTTCAATAACTTTGGTAATGTCCACTCAATAAGGCGACAATTTGGCTAGAATGAAATCTCATTTTATACATGGTCACAGAATACTAGTACAGAAAGATCACTGATCTTGCCATGCAGGAACAATAGAATCTAAGTAGAGTCTGAATTCGTACCATGATTCGTACCATGTATTCGTACCGCCATGAAAAGATAAAATGTACAATATTACGACGCAAAAGCAATCACGCAGCCAGGGGATAGCTCCATTTATTTGCAGTTTCTATGTTTGATCTGAAATGGGCACGCGAAAGTACTGAATTTCCTAACTTAAAATTAGTCACCAACACCATAAAGCTAACACTAAATTGCAGGAATATACAAGCCTCACAGAGTATCTATTCGCTAAACACGTTTTACACTTCTGCTTTGTAACGAACAAGCTATACTGAGCTTTTATAAGTTTCAGTGGAGCACGCATTGGATTACAAACTTCTCTCGCCCTACTTCAAATTATGATTTAGATCTCTACTGTCGATATCCCATAGAATTATGACTATCTATTGAAATGTCCAGACAAAATCTAGGGACATAACTTGTCCCCTCTCCACTAGGAAGACATTCGGCCATTGTGGTAGTTTACGCAACGCAAAACTAGAGCACGATCCTTTCCACTCGCACTTACGGAGAGATCTATTCGGTTAATACTAGCTGTGTGCTTTTTATGCGACTGTATCATGGAAGTGCATAAAAACTTGTATTTTTTTTCTGTAGAAAGGGTATGCAAATACCCTTTATGTTACACGTTGTATAAATGGTTTTCTTTTCAGAATATTTTGATTCCCAATTTTTGATTCTATTTAGGTTTATGGGTAGAATGCAGTCTTAAACATTTCGATGAAAAAGAATATGCATGGTGACACCATTATGTATTTGATGTTTGTAAAAACATTAACACTGTAAGTGCCAAACTCCAATAATATAATATGAGAAAAGGTTCGCCAAGTACCTACCTTAAGATTAATAGCTTTACATTACTTGTCTTGGCAAAGAAAACGTTTGTACCTAGGTTATTTTAACATCTTATTTAAATCTAGTATTTAAAGCTCTGAATAATAAATAGTACAGACGATAGCCGTAAATAAAGTCCTAAACACAGTAATAAAATTAGCAGAATTTCACAGAATCTCTACACATTTAACTATTCCACGTCGTCCGGCACCGACAATATTAACTCGAAGGACATCGTTTTCCCATACAATCACTAGCTAACCGGCCTGTGCGTCCCTTTGCTTAAAATATACACCTAAAAAAACTAGAAAAAAAAATGAATGTTGGGTTTATTGCTAAAAATATAGTTTTTATCACAAAATAAACAATTTTTAACCTTATTAGTCTGATCCTTTCCTCTACTCGACCAAAAATAAATTTTGCGAAAAACTACCTACGTTTTAAGAAAATTATATTTTGAGAACATTTTGCGAAAAGGACATAATGAACTGAGACGATTTATTATAATATGCTCGAAGGACGTCCTTTTCCCATACAATCACTAGCTAACCGATAGAGGGCCTGCTATGCGTGCCTGTGCCTAAATACGTACCTAGCATGAGACATACCATGAGACATACCATGGGCATGTTTAGGCTACTTTACCATGCTAGAGATGCCTGGCAATCTATGTCATAATTTGTAATTTCTCGGAAAAATGCGCATTAATAAATTCTTCGATAAATAGTGGTTAGTTTAGTAGTATGAAAGCTGGCTTGTGCACGGATTTAGGAATTTATAACGTAGCTTCAAAAAGTTCCTTTAGATAAATGTTGGGAATATTCACAATATTTAATAACACAAGAAAGTATCTCAAAATGAAAACTTTGAATTTTTCGATGTTGTTTGATGATGTATGTAGGTTGAAAATATACTATTTTCATTTTTCTCTCCTAAAAATTTTCAGCATCCACAATTTCAGTATCCACACTATTGATTGAGTATGCTCTCCTGTATTTGCTTGTTTATACTCCTGAAAAGTCGATAGTAAATATACTTAAAAAAGAAATTTCTAAAAGCTCGGATATGAAAACTTTACTCACTGATGTTGAAAATTGGGTTTTTTAGAATACCTCCAATCTACGTATTCCCCTATTTCCAGTTACGGGGCCGATTTTCCAATATCGCGTACTCAGGAAACGGTAAACCGTATACAACTAGTTCGATTTCCCCGGCTCTACGGAAAGCATTAGATGAGATTGCACATTTTGTGCTATTAATGGTTAAGGATTTTACAAATAAATAATACATACGTAATATCACGCCTTTATCCCTAAAGGGCTAGGCATAGCAAAAACGACCTAAATATAGATCATTCCGACACATCTGACAAGTTTTGAGGGTTAATACAGATGTTGATTACGGGTTATCAGCCCATCGCCTAAATTGCAATACACTGAAACCCTCGATTCACTTAGCTGATTTTTACAACATGCACGGGAGGAGATGCAGCTGGCACATTCTACGTTTTTCTATCACTCCCAGTCCAGCATGGAAGTAAAATACTTACTGAAGATTTTTCAATTATTAATTACTTACTTACTTATTTTACTGCGTGCAGAACTTGAATCTACGAGCTTTGGTTATATCAGCGACGTCATGACTTGTGTTTTATTTAAATGCTAGGTAGATATATGGTAAGTCTACTATGTAGGACTATATTTTTTCAATTAATTAATAGGCATAATAATGTCAATATTCACTTTTATTGATTAATCCACCCAATATTCTAAACAATATTTCCAATAACAAAATGTATAGGTAGATCACATTTAAATTGGAGTCAAATTCAGTTGAAATCTGCAATAAATATAATAATCCTACTTAATAGACCTACATGTTAGTCCACCCATAGGGCGCTTTTCCACTAGACGGCACGTCAACGGCAACGGCGACGGCACGGTACCGTCGACGATATCGTAGGTGAGATAATGTATGAAAATCAATGAAATTATATGACACGCTTTTCCACTTGCCGGCACGGCACCGTCACGGCATGTCATCGATTCCCATAGATATTGTCACGTGATCTCGCCGTGCCGTCGCCGTTGCCGTTGACGTGCCGTCTAGTGGAAAAGCGCCCATACCTGGCATTTAAAACACAAGTAGTTACTAGAGCCGTTTACAGTGAAGCGGTGTGCTAAGCCAGGCGCTAACAGGCACTTTTGCCAACTGCCTTCCTGGCTCGGAGGCTTAGAGCTCGCTAGGAAACCCTACAAGGCATTCAGCTGTACAGGCCGTTGTCGGCGAAACACGAAACTGAAACTTCGCAGGAAGTTTGGCCGAGAAGCCAATGAGGCGTTCCGTGGTACTACTTGTTTGTAAACGCATGTGTAATGCTTACTCACGGAGCAAAATGGGTTTATTTTTAGCTACTATACAGTACTGAGAATCTGTAGTACCGACCTACAACTGGTGAAATACTTTCATATCATAGTACACATTTAGTAGAATTAAAATGAGAATTTTATTCAACTCTCTATCGAGAACCCATTGTACTGCTTTATGATCAAGTGACTAGCAAACACCGCATGGGATTTGTAGAAATGACGTTATTACTAAGACACAGAATAGTAGTAGTATAGTATAGTAGTAGTAGTAGAATAGTACTAGCATACTGTAAGCCCTTAGGCGCAATCGACAACTATATCGAGCCCATTAATATCGGCGCATTGTGGGATGGGATGTTTTGGCAAAGGAAATAAATATATTTGGGATTTGAGTAGATATAAGCGATTTTCGATCAGATATTTGTTAAAAATTAATATGGTGCACTTCGATTCCCAACTAGGAATCTGTAAGCTTGAACCGACGTAGACTACAATAATGAATTACTTTTTTTATTTAATGTTAAATGTGAATTTCGTTCGGCTTACCATCGATAACTGTTAGTAGGTATCTCTTTACGATCAAGCGGCTAGCAAATAGTGCATGGGATTTGCAGGAGCGACGCCATTACTGTAGAGCCCTTAGGCGCAATCGACGACGGGAATCGAGCCGCGAGAATTCTCGTGATATTGGAACATTGCGGGATTTAGCGCGGGAAAAGATAAAATGATGTCATAGGAGGGTAAAAACTGGTAGACTGTTCAATCAATAACCGTCTAGCATATAAAAAACATAGGTTCTTAAATGTTTATGAACACGCCCTGGAAATATATTCACATTTATTCTGCAGTTAGCAAATACTTATAGCATAAAATACATGTCTTCGCACCTTTACGCTCTAGAAACCAAGAGATAAGCATTTAGGCATTAGGCAAACAGATTATTATTTCAGAAGAGTTTACCTAATGCGAGATTATAATTCGGCAAGTAAGTAAAAAAAAAAATTGAATAGATTAACACTGTACAAATGAGTACTTAAATTAAAAAGTAAAAGTATAACAAATTACCGAAACGCAACAAATTAAAAATAATTACCTATATTTTATGATATAATTCGCGACATTGCGTACCTAAAACTCTAGTTTTCTCATTATGACTTTTTTCCTTTTTATGCCGTAATTTTTTTAAATGTAATTAATTACACAACAAACAAAAAAAAAATTATGTGACCATAATGCTGTATAATAAGCAACATTAGCACAGTTATCTAATGCCTACACGCTCTACTTTTCCGGACACAAATACCTAGTTCCCAAAATTATCATAATTTTGTTGTATACTAAATTTGACGTAAATTTATTCAAAACTACAAAGTTTGTCTGACTGTACCGTAGACAGGGTTGATGCATGTTTTACATATTGTGTACAGTAAGCTGCAAAAGTGCATACCTAGTACCACCTCAAACGATTGAAGTTTTCTTGGAAATCCATGTAGCTTTTAAAATATTTATTTAAGATATGTGTCTTAACTAGTACTACAATTTTTTGAAACAATTTTATTAAAATCATGACACACTTTTGTAAAAACTTTAATCGTTTGCGGTGGCACTAGGTATGCTATTTTGCAGCCTATTGTACCTATTCAAAATAGTGGTACGAGAAAACAATAGGATATGAACATAATATTTTAAAAGATAAAAAATATGTTTAACATATCTTTAAATTTTAGTCGAAAATTTGAACTAAATAGGAAAAAGTAAAACAGTTTTGTCAAATAAGTATTGACAATTTGACACCTTTTATCCAACTCTTTTTTTCTGTCAAAGATATATTTTGGCACGAATTTATTAGTCGAGTCACAAAACACAAATTTATATGCCTGTTATTTATAAGAGAAATTGAAATAAGTTCACAACAGAATATCATTTGAAAACTAGACAACCGAAGAATAAATTCAATGCGGTAACAGATGTCTTCCATCTACAATACAATACATACAATACAAATACTCATTGTGTAGACGCATTTTCATTTCTCCATTACATCAGTTGAAAGGCAGGACAACGCCATACATTGCGCTTTGCCTGACATGTAAGCGTGACAGCCTCATAATGAAACACGCGATAGGCGTTAAACATAAACAGGTTACATTTGACAGGGAATACAGCTTTTACAGTAAGATCATACCTTTTGTTTTGAGAAGTCAAAATTAAAACCTGCAACAAACTCTAGAAAATATAAAAAATACTATACCATGTCCTCTTTTTGGAAAAAATATCGATTTGACATTTTAGGTCCGTTTTCGATGTCAAGAACATTGTTATAGCATCACGTTACGGATTTAGACAAAAAACACACTCGTTTCGTTACATTATCTTGCAACTACCTACGGCCAAAATAAGGAAAATGGTTATCTTGGAGCATAACTTCGTTGTTATGTTCAAATGGGTGCATATGTAAAAGGCGATGCCACATTTAGAGAATATCTTTTTGGTTCGGATGACCCACGCTTGAAAGCAAGTTTGGTCGTGTAGACTAGAAAATATTTGAAGAGGATTTTAGCATTTTAATAGGTTTGTGTTCTTATATCACCTTTTAGTCATTTAGTAGGTAATGAATCTTAATAAGTCTGACAACAAAGTAAGTAACGAACATTTACTACTGCAACCTCCATTGTTTTGTTATAACCTAACTACAAATTTGTGGTTTCGTGGTCTGACGAATTATTTGACACTATTATGTTGTATTACAATGTTAACTAAATGAATATGCAATAGGTAGAGAGAATAGGAAACGTTTTAGAGGTTTTCCTTATACCACGTCTAGTGCCGTTAGTAATAAATGAACTTAGATATCGCCAAATAGGAGATTGTGATTTCCATATATAGTACATACAATACATAGTTATATACATACATAAAATCACTCCTGTATCCTATTATCCTAATAGGGTAGGCAGAGCAAAAACAACCTGAACAAAGGTCGATCCTTTGAGGGTTAAGTATTGACTATGACGGGTTGTCAGCCCATCGCCTAAATTGTAATACACTTAAACCCATGAATCCCTTAGCTGGTTTTTACAGCATGCCCGGGAGGAGATGCAGCTGGCTCATTATATCTTTTTCTATCACTTCCAGTCCAGCATGGGAATACTACGCACGCATTATAAACACAAAATATAATTTTGATGAATTAAAAGCAGAAATATGTTCGTTAGGTAATTTACTTTGCAAGATTAAATTCTTGACCATTAAAGTTATATAAATCAATTTTGAAATATCTACGTAGTTCACGCCTATTCATAAATTGAAATAAAGTGGCATTTTATTATACATCCTGCTGTTTGAAGGCCTATCAAGAAATCTAATAACGATTCATCGTTAATTAGGAGTTCAGCATCAATAACTTATACCTACTTACATCTAATACTACGAGTATAATTGCCAGAAGTGGAGGAACGATCTTTGTTTAGATCGTTGACGCTCTGCCTACCCTATTGGGGATAAAGGCGTGATTTTATGTATGTATGTACCTATAAATAAATTATTCACTAATTTAAGGTTTTTATTAGACTGTTTCAAACAAGCTCACCTAATTTCACAATTTTTTATTGACCTTAACCAACAAATTGGTTAATTGCTTTAAAACTTTAAAAAAATCTCGAATTTATGATTTAGAGATCCGTGATCAAAAAATCTTCAATGATAGTGTGTTACACATTCTTCATTTAGGGCAAAAATAAAATTGTGAAACAAGTACAAGCGTTTTTAAAATAATTACCACCGTTGAAATAAAGTTTTACCAAAAACGAAAGTTTCGCTGACATCGTCAGTCCAATTTATGGCTCGTATTTATAAAGCGATCTCAAAATTGAGAGCAATATTAAGTTTGGATTTGACAGGTCGTTTTGTACTGAAATGACATTTCTGATACAAACTCAAATTCGCTGTCACTATTATTGAGAGCTGATTATAAATACGACCCTATATTTATGTACCCACCTACTATTTATCGATTCAATTAATCTAACTAAAAGTCATATCTTCAAAATCCACAGCCGTTAATCCCACTGGATGATGATAGGTTTTAGAAGAGATGCAATGGTTTTTAAATCAGCTCATGAATATTACAATCTGGCAGCGACATACTCGTATACAGCAAATCTTACAATCTCATAATTTATGTAAGAGACCGTGTACTGCGCTTGACCAAGATTTGTAAGGAAAACTATGTGCGCAAACTTTCTCTCGGTGTTTTATTTAGCAACAATGCAGTAAGGGTTAAACAGAGATTTACGCAACATGGATGTTGTTACATACATACCTAAAATCACGTCTTTATCCCTAATGGGGTAGGCAGAACAAAAACGACCTAAACAAAGGTCGTTCCGACACGTCTGACAAGTTTTGAGGGTTATTTTATTACAGATGATTATGTATATTGCTATAGTGACGGGTTGTCAGCCCATCGCCTAAATTGCAGTACACTGAAACCCTCTTAACCCTTAACTGGTTAAGCAGCTGGCACATTCCATGTTTTTCTATCACTCCCAGTCCAGCATGAAAGTAACATACATACATTAATCACGCCCGTTTCTCTTATGGGGTAGGTAGAACTGCATGTGGCGTTAACTCAATGACCTCAGGCGTTTTAGGTTTAGATGACCGAGGGCATTTTTGCCCTAGGTCAAATCAAATTTTATACCAAGGGAAATAATAAAATCTGACTCTACACGATAGAATGTAAGTATAGGTCATATCACGTCTGATTTTATTCGGTAAGGCCAGTGCCCCCGCCACGCCAGGTGCAGGATCAAAAAATACTTTCTCTGTGTACAGAATCCAGGCGTACCTTGCACCTGACCGATCCGTGAGGTATAAGATATACATCATGCGTCAGGTAGAGGGTCAACTCAATCACTTTCACCCAGACCGGATCGCTATTTTTTTTTTTTTAATATTTTATGGCTTGGATTCAAGTCCTTTAAGCCAAGTCTTAATTCCAAAATAAGTAGTGACCGGATCGCTACCTGATAGTGAATGATACACAAATCATGTCAGAGATTAAGCGGTTCAAAACTCTGACACCAGGGTTTATCAGGTGGTTTGTTGACTTGACAACCCACTCGATAGATGAATATACATAGCTATACAGCTCAAAGAACAGAATCAAATTCGGCGGAAATCAAAACTAGGTGCTACTCGTATCAAAATAAATGTACGGAACCCAGGCTTATCTTACTTAACCTACACCATGCGTCAGCTAGAGGGTTAGCTCAATCACTTTCACCAGACCGGATCTTCGGCGGTATTTAGATTGACGAGATCTGATGAGCTGCTAATAAATGTGCAATTAATTGTTAAGTGTGTGCAAGGTTGTTTAATACAGGTTAAACACCTGTTTTAAAATAAAATAGATAATGGGCCGCTTTGTATTGAAGTGCAAATAATGATTTTCTTGATGTTTTGTATTGAAAACTCACTTGTACTTGTTTCACAGTTTTTATTTTGAACCCAACTAGTTTCGCTTACATTACTATTTGTATTTAAACACATCGCGATGGTAATATTTACTGATAATTAACATGATTTTCGTCAATTAAGGCCCGTATTTATAATCAGCTCTCAAGAGTGACAGCGAGTTTGAGTTCGTATCAGGAATGTCATTTCAGTACAAAACGGGCTGTCAGATCCATACTTAATATTGCTCTCAATCTTGAGATAACTGCCTCTGTGGTCTAGTGGTCTAAGCTGTGGGCTTACGATCCGGAGGTCCTGGGTTCGATTCCCAGGGGGGGAACACAAAGTTGATATGTGTCAATTTATCACTTTGTGAGGTTTTCCCCAGTTTGGTTAGGACATTGCAGGCTGAATCACCTGATTGTCCGAAAAGAAAAAAGATTCCGTGCTTCGGAGGGCACGTTAAGCCGTCGGTCCCGGTCGCTGTCTTTGATAGTGGTCGATACTGAAACCATGTCAGAGGCCTATAGCTGTGCTACTAGGCGGTTTGAAAACTCTGACACCAGGGTTTATCGGGTCGTTGTTCGACTCGAAAATCCACTCGCTAAGAAGAATCTTGAGATCGCTTTATAAATACGAGCCTAAGTGCAACAAATTGCTCACAAAGTAAACATTATAAAATGTGTGACACAAGATGAAGATGCTTATGTAAGCGAAACTAGTTGGGTTCAAAATAAAAACTGTGAAACAAGTATAAGTGAGTTTACAATACAAATCATCATACAATGGAGTTTCACCGAGCGCCGACAATCGCAAGTATAGCAGTATTAAAACATCCTGAATGTAGTCTTGTGGGTTTGATTACCATGCACGAAGGATACATTTTGGAATAATTACTTAATTTATCATTAACACTGTACAAGATTGTTCATAATTTGGTTAGGACAATGCAGACTAAATTATCCGACTTACTGATAAGTCAGATGACTCCTTACTTTGATGGGTAGGGGTACCACGTTAAGCCAAGGTCTTTGCTAGTGGTCATAACATGGATCATGTCAGGTGGTTATAATATGAGAGAAACTTCAACTGAGAAACTAAGTTGGATAAAGTCAAATGACTAATCACTTCATATTAGTTTAGGATATCTAATGCACTTTTAATTTAGGCTCGCATACCTAATCTGTACCTCAAGTTATGCCTTACTTGAATTAGAAAGTGAAATCCTTATTAAAAACTAATAAATTATAATACATACCTGTCAAATGATCAATTATTATGTATGTACGTTAAAATCTGCACAAAAAATGTGCTAATTATAATTCTTTCGGTATGCTTTCACTTGTTTCCTGTTTTATACATGTACAATAGCTTAACTTGACATCTTATCTCAGTAGATGAATATCTTTGATGAAGTTGTGTTCAGTATTTTCAACAAGTCTCATTGTTATTGTTTCTAATCTAGTTCACTTCCGCCCACATTTATTGCCATTTAACTATTCGTATTTCTTATATTTTAGAAGTAAGTTGTAAGCTGTATGCATTCCAAATACTTTATTCGCATAAAAGTCTGACAATCCATAAGTAAAATAACTATTAAAATAAAAGTAACAAAAAACAACAAACATTCATATCAGTTGTTGTCCAGTGTGAAAGATTTGACTTGCTCCTGGTACATTCGATGCTTCTCCTCCAAAGTCTGCAAAGTGCTGGACGGAGGGACTCCCCCGACATTCACCAAGAAACTTATATGAACAGGCGGTATCGCATTACTACTGCCTTCTGTGTTCATACCTCTGCTTCTAGCAGTAGACTTAACCCTGATCCTTGTCTCTTTTACTTTCACATCTCTGTCATCATTCTTCTCAACACTCCTCCTAGTGCGTACGGTATGACGACTCTTTTCGTTTAGATGTTCTCTATCATCTTTCTTTGTTTCAGTTACATCTTCTGCCGGCTTACTTGTGCATCTATCTTTTCCCTTAAATTGATCCCTGAATTTTGCACTGGCAGATTTACATTTTGATTCGTATACCTTTCTAATGATATTAAATTTTTGTTCTTCCGCTTTATTCATCAAGTAAGAATGATTCTGCGCATCTTCAGTATCTTTTGCTTCCTTTGCAGAACCGCGTCTTTTTGCTGACGGCTCTCGACTTCTTCGCTTATCTGCTTCAACAGATTTCTTATAGATTCTAAGACGGTTTTCCATTCGAACTTTCTCGGAGTATCTTTGAAGGCTTCGAGCTCTGTCCAACCTGGGTTTTATTCTTTCCATATCAGGGCCCAGACCTCCTAGTTTCACATTAGGAATTGGATCAGCAGTACGATAGCGAGAATGACGGTGATGCTCCGCTACTTCTGAGACGCTTCGAAGGTTATCTTCAATACATTCATCATCGTGAGACTTGCTTGTAATATCGTTATCGTTAAGATCCAAGGCTTGCTCTATAGAGTTGTCAAGGTAGTCTACCAAGTCCTGGTTCAAAATTTTATCATAAAAGATTTCGTTGTACGATTCTGTGTTGTGAAACTCTTCGACAGGGTTACTGGCATCTTCACCGATGCTTTCTCTTTCAGTATCTCCAAATTCCGGTTTCAGAGAACTGATCTCATATTCATCTTTAGCCCGATGATCCGGTTCCCGCGTCGGCGAAGAGAATTGTCTGCGGAACATCTCCAAATAGCTATTACTTTTCTTCTTGTTCTTATTAACAAGGTAGTTCGGTACTTCTTCTTTTTTGCGTTTATCAGATTTATTATTTTTCGGCACACTTTTTTTAGCTTTCTTCTGAGTTTTTGGTACTTTTATGAGCACATCATTTTCGTAGAAGGGTACAAGGATTGTGTCTACGTTTTCATCGGAGTTTTCTTGGTTATCAGTCGGAGGCTTATGGCGGCTTCTTTCAAGGCTATCTGTGGATATATTACTGTCGGAACTATATTGTTTTTCCATTTTTCGATTTTCGCAATGAAAATGTAAATCCTTTTCTTGTTGCTCAAATACAAGTACGATGAAGTTTCCATAATGTCAAATTGACGTCGTTGCCATTGACACTAGTGTTTCAGCCAGTTATTTCTTTGTGTAGTTTTTAGTCAGCTCTTCAGTTCAAGTTCTTAAAAATTTTGCACAACGCCGCTAAAGAAGATCTCACATAAAAAAAAATTAGGGATAGAACCACAGAAGAGTAAATGGAGCTATAGGGGAGCGGCAGCGATTTTCTAATTAGTGGTTAGATACTACTTATTATTCTGTGTCAGTGGATAGAACCGTAGCATATGAAACTTTTATAGATTATGGATCTTACAGAAAATAGACTAGAATATTTTGCACACTAAATAAAACATATAACTACAATTACAACAAATATGCAATTTATTGTTAAGTGGCAACGCCTTAGGGTCGACTCGGCCCAGGTTCGACTCAGCCCAGGTTCGACTTGGCCCAGGTTCGACTCGGCCCAAATAATAATACCAGATACTGCGCGTGAATGAAATTATTGTACTTAATTTTAATTTAAAAATTTATCAAAGACACCCTTCCTGCCGGTCAAAAACAAAGATGGTGAAACAAATAAATTAATCAGGCTCTGTTCAGTGAATCCCAACAATCCTGCCTTTGTCGCCGGACTGTGAGTGGCAGAAAGCAATTTTGGCCATTAGTGCGAGTTGGGCGCGCGCCAGCCGCGGCGCAGCTCCAACTCCAACTCCAAATGCTAACACGATTCACGTCCTGTTTGTGATTGTGAGTCTTATTTGATCGAGGGAGTGCACTTCATTCTACCTAGACTAGAGCTTTTGTAAATCGGATAATCTATAGAACTCCTTGAAGAAAGATTCTAGTAGGTAGGTCATGGTGTTCTTAAAACTCTATTATATTACTTGTCACTGTATGGACTAATTTGTTATCACACTAAGCGCAACTTCAACTCCAACTCCAAATGCTAACTTGGTCCACGTCCTGTTTGTGATTGTGAGTCTTATTCGATCGAGGGAGTGCACTTCATTCTACCTTAAGCATTTGTTAATCGGATAATCTATAGATCTCCTTGAAGAAAGAAGTGTGATAGATTCTAATAGGTACGTCATGGTGTTCTTATAACTCTACTTATATTACTTGTCACTGTATAGACTTAATTTGTTATCACGCCAACCGCAGCGCAACTCCAACACCAACTCCAAATGCTAACACAATAAATGATAACACAAGTACTGCCAACTGCGATTGTAGGTAAACCTTCGGACGGATAAAAACCAAAAGTATGATAAGAGAAAGCAGCCAAATGCAAAGCCTGACAGTCGGGTAAAAATATATTTACAGTTTTGTTTGGATTCCAAGAAGTTAATCAATGTTAAAACGATCCTGATAGCTCAACCCTTCTAGAAGTAAGATACTCTAGATCAGATAGAGTAGCCAATAAATCAGCTGTATACTTCCGTTGGCAGCCGGCGGAATTCCGGCTAGCTGACTCGAGAGCGCCCGGCATTGCTGGCCCCAATGTGATCCTGCAAAAGTGTATTCCTACCGCGCTGCCACAAAATATGATTAAAGTTTTATTGAAAGATGCAAAAAAAAAATTAAAACGTTTTTAGTTACGCGAGGTGGTCATTGGGTATAGGTAAAAAAATAAGAAAGGGAGGGAGGCCAATTCCTTTTAAGACACATCAGACGCGTTACTATAAATAATAAAAAGTTATGAAATTCTTTCATAAATATTTAAATATTTTTATAAATGTTTCAATACTGTATTTTCCATCGTTTAAGACATTTTAGTATGCACTTTTGCAGCCTCCCGTACCTCCTATTACGTAACAGACTGAATGCTGCCTCGTTGCTGCAGTTTATTTGTACAAGTGAAATCACTTGCATAAATTAAAGGGGTAGTTTTCTCTCTCT
>JARACY010003035.1:0-36615 GCA_029255725.1 Scrobipalpa atriplicella | reverse complement strand
AATCAGATGTATGAATATAACATTAAGAGGTTACTTACTCCGTGAGCAGCTTTTCATACAAACACTCTACACTAATCCCTCCGTCAAATGGCAACCGAAAAAATCACTTATTCAACAACAACAATCCTTATATCAATATTGTGGAGGTCATATTTATATGTGATTTTTTTTCTAATTAATAGAGACCTAGATCTGGATGTCTTTAGCTTATTTTCCAAAATTAGTGGTAGAGCATTTGTATGAAGTTACAAAATATGTTCACTTAGATAAATCCGCAAGATATGCCTAGACTCTTACAAAACCATCCAGGAACAGGTTAGCACACCTTATTCCGGTTGGAGTGTTGCAGGAAGGATGTGCACGGAACAACGCCTGCTATGTTCCGCTGCTTAGCGACCGAGCTCCACGCGATCGACAAAACATTCGCGATTGTCTTGGTACTTTATACCCCGGACCCCGTCCACTAATTGGTATGATGTTTACTGACAGCTAATAAGTTTTCGGTTGGGAATCAGTTTTTGCAGAATCTGAATTTTTGCAGTAAAAAGTAGCCTATACAGTACTATTATATATTCTGTGCCTATACTCAGATTACTTAGGGTAAACGTAGCTTTCTAATGGTAAAAGTCCAGTAGTTTATGATTATGAATTTAATGTCATTTTATAGGTATTCGAGCTGTCAGTAATCATCATAAAATCAATTTTATACAAGGTGTAAAAAAAGTACTACGTTCCTTTAAACCACAATGTTCTACTAATAATACAAACAACTTTCGCAAAGCACAAAAATTTTAGCTCGAAATAAAATAAAATTGCAGATGTGGAGAGCATCTTTGTAAGGAAAATGCAAAATTTTCGAGCTAAATTTTTTTTGTGCTTTGGGAAAGTTGTTTGGTATCGGCAGTATAGAACAATGTAGTTTTTAAAGTAAACAACCTGTATCTAAGGCAAACTAACAGTAGAATAATTTGGTGCTTGTGCCCAAACGTTTTCAAATATTTCTGAAACGTTAGTATTGTAATTAATGAACTTGAACATAAAGTTAGGGGTAAGTATTTAAATAGTTAGCGGCCGGTGCAAGACGGTCACTTGAAACTTAACGGTCGAATTTATAAAGCGATCTCAAGATTGAGATCTCGTTTTGGATTGGATTTGACAGATTGTTTTGTACTGAAATGACATTTCTGTTACAAACTCAAACTCACTGTCACTCTTGAGAGCTGATTATAAATACGGGCCTAAAACAAGTCTGGTAGCTTATATTACATAATAACGTAATTAGTAGCCAAAATTACTAATAACACATTATTAGTAATTTAATTTAATCTTACCAACACCGCAACATCATCATATAATTAAATATTACCATTATTATTACACTGTTAGAACAATTTACTTTTATGCAAGAAATCGCATGCGTTGATGTCTTTCGTAGGGAAAAGTTGACGTAATAGGTTTTCTACTTATGGGTATGTGTATTTTGCTTGTCTTCTGCGTAGAAAAGTTTTTTTTAAATTATTCTTATTTATTTTTTTCTCAACTACCCAACTACCTATAGATACAAAAAAAAATTGGTTGGTAGCTGCGACAGATGCAATTCCTTAGATTTCAAATACATTTCTTTTGTTTTCCTTCTGACTGGCATCTGTCGCAGCTACCATCCTAGATTTTACAGAGTATTTTACAGAGTAGTTTAACATCCTAAAAATAATTGAAAATAACTTTTTATTTTGTACGAGTAGATGACCCTGTGTAGATATGCTATTTCGATTCTCTACTGTTTTGAACTTCACAATCGATCTATATTAGGCAAAGACTTCGGTCTGACGACGTTGTTTTACCAACTCATTATTCTATGTCCACCAAATGGTCAATACATCATCTATTACTTCACGTCCATACCAATACGGCCGTGCTAATTTATAGCTCATAAAAAACCATCAATAGATAGGCTATAAATCCAAAGACTAGACGCCTTAACAGAAAAGTCAAGGTTAATTTTTGACGTCATTAGAATAATGCCTATTTTTGCTAAAATATGAGATCACTTCCTATACTTTAGCAATAATCCGAATCAAATTGTTTCACCATTTCGTTGGGCCGCTCTCTTTGTAATCACCTTGATCATAGCTGTCCTTTTCTAACACAATAGTATTGTGCTTACCTGTTAGTGTCGTCTCGCTCTTTCGCACGTGTGGATTTGGTCAAAGATAAGATTAGGCAGATACGGCATTTCGAGAGTTATCATACCTACGTTCTTTTGTTATTTACTCAGAAGAAGTAATGCATTTTCAATACAATGGCACTTCATTTTTCAAATATTTTAATAATTGTTATTCAACAAAATTAAGAAAGGAAAAGAAAAATTCCAATTCTGAACTGTACTTATTTGTATCCTACTGATTTCATATTTCAATATTAATTAGAATAAAATAAGTACAAATAAACATTAAAGAGATATTTCATTATCTCTAAATGACGAACACGAAACGAACGAAGACGACATTCACTCTTTTTTTCGGTCGAAACGAAAACCTAAATGTCTAGAATGTCGCATCTGCGCCACCCTCATCATCTTTGACCGTCATGGCTGGTTCTCCGTGAGGCTTTACGTCAGTCTGTTGTTGCGTTCGGTCGCCGGGCAACGTCTGCGGCGCCCATTATACTGTGCGTTTGAATTTCGAACGCGTTCTGCGATACGCGATGAACCATCTTCGCGAGTGTCGTGTATTCTGTGATGTGTAGTGGCCAGTGACATGTGATACTTTACGATGGCATTAAAAAAAGAATTCGACCTACCAATAAACATTAGCATCAAGAAAATCAACCTGCCCAAATCTAGCAAACTGCAGCAAGCTATACACAAGTTGTTCAAAAAGAATAACTACACCAAGATTCAGTAGACTAAATGGCTGGTGAAGGACCGATTAGTAAAAGTAGTGAGTTAGAAACACACCCGGAGCCTAAACCACCCGAATTTATAACAGACACAACAGAATTTGTCGGTAAAGGTAACATACCGAACGATACACCAATCAAGAAGCACAGAAGATCTCGATCTAGAAGTGGCACTCGGATCACGCCAACAGTTTTAAGTGTTTCGGACGAGAATTTTTATTACGATTTAGAGGAATACGTGAAGGAAATGACGACTGCAACAGCTACAACCATGGAGGGAGAAGACGTATGGGCACAACTGCAGCAGAAGGAATCTGATCTCCTTCTAGCAGCTGAGCTGGGGAAAGCTCTATTGGAGAAGAACGAGGAATTGAAGAAGGAGCAGGAGAAAGTCACTGAAGAGTTCTCCAAAAAAGTTGAGGTGAGTTTTGACAATTTAATGTTTCAGTTCTTCGAAGATCCTTCCATTCATAAAGAACGTCGTCTGTATGTATAAATATTATACCAGTCTTGAATCAGATAAAATAAAGTGCAAGGAAATACAACAGATACATGATCTAACTACATGTATGATGTTTAATAATACTGCGGTTAATGTTTATGAAACGAACAATGATACAATTGGTCTTTGATATGATAATGTAAGACAATAGACACCCAAAAGTTCAGTGCATGACATCTTACCGGTCAACGTTAAAATAAGACTTGTTGAAAATGGTTTAAAGAATAATAATAATAATACAGTAAAAGGAAATACCAAACATATCCTCACTATTATAAATTGTCTGTTCGTCTGTTTGATACCTTTTCAAGAAAGTATAAAAAATTAGGAAGTGATGCTAGAAACAGGCATTGTTTTGCAACGTAAAAGCAAAGCCTAGCCTAAAAATAAGAATTGGTCTGACTGGATTCACAGGAGAACAGGTTTATGCTTTGGTCTATAACTGTAAAAAAAGATGTTGTTGCATCTAGACATTCGGTCAAGTAAATTGTAAGTAGGTAGTTACCTATATGCGCTATAACTCCAGCCACTTCAATAAAATTAATCATTTATGTACCTATTTGTTATATTGTCACTTCTACGTCATATTTCTTTTAATATCTAATTGCAATAAAAGAAATAAATTGCATACCTAAACGTATTTATATTTTGGTTGTATGCATAAAATTCGCATTTCCAGTAAATATGTTCACGATTTTAGCCTCGTCTTTGCTAATCTATAATTAGAAGCAGTAACCACGTTAATTACGATCATAAAATACAGGTGAATCCGGCCGAGTGAATCATAGTTTACTGACGAACGGTCATGTTTTGGCAGATATGATCCAAACATGCGAATTTATATTGTTGTTGTGAATAATAACGGTATAATCGAAGTATTGTGCAGGTGCAGACTGTCGTCTGTCATCGCCCTATTTCAGGGTAGGCTCATGACTCTCGGTGGCGATGTATATGAGCTGATGATGATGATGATGATGATAATTGGATGCAAGTTAAGTGAGAAGAGCACATTGCAACTTTGATTTTCAATGCAGAATCAGAATGCGGAGGGTGTGCGTTTTGTGATATCATCGACGAAGAATATGGAATATGGTAGGATGTGTCTATTGCTTCAGTTTCTTGACAAACTGCAAGAGTCTGCAATAGATACCCAAGGGTTTTGACGATGCAAATACCGTAGAAAAAGTGGCGAATAAGGGCTGGCGTTCGTCATTGCCCTTTCATCAGACACACAGGCCATTTAATACAGTTAGCCGACAGTCTGCACCTGCACAATACTTCGATTATACCGTTATTATTCACAACAACAATATAAATTCGCATGTTTGGATCATATCTGCCAAAACATGACCGTTCGTCAGTAAACTATGATTCACTCGGCCGGATTCACCTGTATTTTATGATCGTAATTAACGTGGTTACTGCTTCTAATTATAGATTAGCAAAGACGAGGCTAAAATCGTGAACATATTTACTGGAAATGCGAATTTTATGCATACAACCAAAATATAAATACGTTTAGGTATGCAATTTATTTCTTTTATTGCAATTAGATATTAAAAGAAATATGACGTAGAAGTGACAATATAACAAATAGGTACATAAATGATTAATTTTATTGAAGTGGCTGGAGTTATAGCGCATATAGGTAACTACCTACTTACAATTTACTTGACCGAATGTCTAGATGCAACAACATCTTTTTTTACAGTTATAGACCAAAGCATAAACCTGTTCTCCTGTGAATCCAGTCAGACCAATTCTTATTTTTAGGCTAGGCTTTGCTTTTACGTTGCAAAACAATGCCTGTTTCTAGCATCACTTCCTAATTTTTTATACTTTCTTGAAAAGGTATCAAACAGACGAACAGACAATTTATAATAGTGAGGATATGTTTGGTATTTCCTTTTACTGTATTATTATTATTATTCTTTAAACCATTTTCAACAAGTCTTATTTTAACGTTGACCGGTAAGATGTCATGCACTGAACTTTTGGGTGTCTATTGTCTTACATTATCATATCAAAGACCAATTGTATCATTGTTCGTTTCATAAACATTAACCGCAGTATTATTAAACATCATACATGTAGTTAGATCATGTATCTGTTGTATTTCCTTGCACTTTATTTTATCTGATTCAAGACTGGTATAATATTTATACATACAGACGACGTTCTTTATGAATGGAAGGATCTTCGAAGAACTGAAACATTAAATTGTCAAAACTCACCTCAACTTTTTTGGAGAACTCTTCAGTGACTTTCTCCTGCTCCTTCTTCAATTCCTCGTTCTTCTCCAATAGAGCTTTCCCCAGCTCAGCTGCTAGAAGGAGATCAGATTCCTTCTGCTGCAGTTGTGCCCATACGTCTTCTCCCTCCATGGTTGTAGCTGTTGCAGTCGTCATTTCCTTCACGTATTCCTCTAAATCGTAATAAAAATTCTCGTCCGAAACACTTAAAACTGTTGGCGTGATCCGAGTGCCACTTCTAGATCGAGATCTTCTGTGCTTCTTGATTGGTGTATCGTTCGGTATGTTACCTTTACCGACAAATTCTGTTGTGTCTGTTATAAATTCGGGTGGTTTAGGCTCCGGGTGTGTTTCTAACTCACTACTTTTACTAATCGGTCCTTCACCAGCCATTTAGTCTACTGAATCTTGGTGTAGTTATTCTTTTTGAACAACTTGTGTATAGCTTGCTGCAGTTTGCTAGATTTGGGCAGGTTGATTTTCTTGATGCTAATGTTTATTGGTAGGTCGAATTCTTTTTTTAATGCCATCGTAAAGTATCACATGTCACTGGCCACTACACATCACAGAATACACGACACTCGCGAAGATGGTTCATCGCGTATCGCAGAACGCGTTCGAAATTCAAACGCACAGTATAATGGGCGCCGCAGACGTTGCCCGGCGACCGAACGCAACAACAGACTGACGTAAAGCCTCACGGAGAACCAGCCATGACGGTCAAAGATGATGAGGGTGGCGCAGATGCGACATTCTAGACATTTAGGTTTTCGTTTCGACCGAAAAAAAGAGTGAATGTCGTCTTCGTTCGTTTCGTGTTCGTCATTTAGAGATAATGAAATATCTCTTTAATGTTTATTTGTACTTATTTTATTCTAATTAATATTGAAATATGAAATCAGTAGGATACAAATAAGTACAGTTCAGAATTGGAATTTTTCTTTTCCTTTCTTAATTTTGTTGAATAACAATTATTAAAATATTTGAAAAATGAAGTGCCATTGTATTGAAAATGCATTACTTCTTCTGAGTAAATAACAAAAGAACGTAGGTATGATAACTCTCGAAATGCCGTATCTGCCTAATCTTATCTTTGACCAAATCCACACGTGCGAAAGAGCGAGACGACACTAACAGGTAAGCACAATACTATTGTGTTAGAAAAGGACAGCTATGATCAAGGTGATTACAAAGAGAGCGGCCCAACGAAATGGTGAAACAATTTGATTCGGATTATTGCTAAAGTATAGGAAGTGATCTCATATTTTAGCAAAAATAGGCATTATTCTAATGACGTCAAAAATTAACCTTGACTTTTCTGTTAAGGCGTCTAGTCTTTGGATTTATAGCCTATCTATTGATGGTTTTTTATGAGCTATAAATTAGCACGGCCGTATTGGTATGGACGTGAAGTAATAGATGATGTATTGACCATTTGGTGGACATAGAATAATGAGTTGGTAAAACAACGTCGTCAGACCGAAGTCTTTGCCTAATATAGATCGATTGTGAAGTTCAAAACAGTAGAGAATCGAAATAGCATATCTACACAGGGTCATCTACTCGTACAAAATAAAAAGTTATTTTCAATTATTTTTAGGATGTTAAACTACTCTGTAAAATACTCTGTAAAATCTAGGATGGTAGCTGCGACAGATGCCAGTCAGAAGGAAAACAAAAGAAATGTATTTGAAATCTAAGGAATTGCATCTGTCGCAGCTACCAACCAATTTTTTTTTGTATCTATAGGTAGTTGGGTAGTTGAGAAAAAAATAAATAAGAATAATTTAAAAAAAACTTTTCTACGCAGAAGACAAGCAAAATACACATACCCATAAGTAGAAAACCTATTACGTCAACTTTTCCCTACGAAAGACATCAACGCATGCGATTTCTTGCATAAAAGTAAATTGTTCTAACAGTGTAATAATAATGGTAATATTTAATTATATGATGATGTTGCGGTGTTGGTAAGATTAAATTAAATTACTAATAATGTGTTATTAGTAATTTTGGCTACTAATTACGTTATTATGTAATATAAGCTACCAGACTTGTTTTAGGCCCGTATTTATAATCAGCTCTCAAGAGTGACAGTGAGTTTGAGTTTGTAACAGAAATGTCATTTCAGTACAAAACAATCTGTCAAATCCAATCCAAAACGAGATCTCAATCTTGAGATCGCTTTATAAATTCGACCGTTAAGTTTCAAGTGACCGTCTTGCACCGGCCGCTAACTATTTAAATACTTACCCCTAACTTTATGTTCAAGTTCATTAATTACAATACTAACGTTTCAGAAATATTTGAAAACGTTTGGGCACAAGCACCAAATTATTCTACTGTTAGTTTGCCTTAGATACAGGTTGTTTACTTTAAAAACTACATTGTTCTATACTGCCGATACCAAACAACTTTCCCAAAGCACAAAAAAAATTTAGCTCGAAAATTTTGCATTTTCCTTACAAAGATGCTCTCCACATCTGCAATTTTATTTTATTTCGAGCTAAAATTTTTGTGCTTTGCGAAAGTTGTTTGTATTATTAGTAGAACATTGTGGTTTAAAGGAACGTAGTACTTTTTTTACACCTTGTATAAAATTGATTTTATGATGATTACTGACAGCTCGAATACCTATAAAATGACATTAAATTCATAATCATAAACTACTGGACTTTTACCATTAGAAAGCTACGTTTACCCTAAGTAATCTGAGTATAGGCACAGAATATATAATAGTACTGTATAGGCTACTTTTTACTGCAAAAATTCAGATTCTGCAAAAACTGATTCCCAACCGAAAACTTATTAGCTGTCAGTAAACATCATACCAATTAGTGGACGGGGTCCGGGGTATAAAGTACCAAGACAATCGCGAATGTTTTGTCGATCGCGTGGAGCTCGGTCGCTAAGCAGCGGAACATAGCAGGCGTTGTTCCGTGCACATCCTTCCTGCAACACTCCAACCGGAATAAGGTGTGCTAACCTGTTCCTGGATGGTTTTGTAAGAGTCTAGGCATATCTTGCGGATTTATCTAAGTGAACATATTTTGTAACTTCATACAAATGCTCTACCACTAATTTTGGAAAATAAGCTAAAGACATCCAGATCTAGGTCTCTATTAATTAGAAAAAAAATCACATATAAATATGACCTCCACAATATTGATATAAGGATTGTTGTTGTTGAATAAGTGATTTTTTCGGTTGCCATTTGACGGAGGGATTAGTGTAGAGTGTTTGTATGAAAAGCTGCTCACGGAGTAAGTAACCTCTTAATGTTATATTCATACATCTGATTCTGATTCTGATAGCATGCATTTTTGCGTGTATCAAAAATGGTGCATTTTGATTTTGTTTACAGCTATCGTAGAACTCAGAAACAGAACTCAATATGGCGGCAGACGATATGGAGATGGAGAAGATTGCGGAGGATGAACTGTCCAAACTTCAGAGACAGGTAAAGTAGGGATCGTAGACTTAACATGCTCTCCGAAGCAAGGGATATCTATTCTTGCCTTGTCTTGTCTTCTCTTTTCTTTCATTGAGAATATTTTCACATTTGTTAGGATAGGAACATTACAATCATTGTACTTAAAATGTTGGGTCGTATTTATAAAGCGGTCTCAAGATTGAGAGCAATATTAAGTATGGATTTGACAGATCGTTTTGTACTGAAATGACATTTCTGATACAGACTCAAACTCGCTGTCACTCTTGAGAGCTAATTATAAATACGGGCCTTAGATTGCATCTTGAATATTTGAAAAGATGTCTTCAGTCCAAACTTCAAACATATTTATTTCATTATCAGTTCAGGGTGATGGAGATCGACCGCGCCAACGTGACGAGCAGCGTGCAGCCGACCCTGAGGGTTCAGAGGAACATCATTCGGACGCTGAACGCTGAGCTGGAGAAAATCATGATGGAACTTAAGGTAAACTTAGCAACACACCATACGACACAATAATCAGTCTGTTTTTTTCCGCGGCATCTTCTTCGGCGCGCTAAATGTCGGTAAATAATACAAAAGGCCCTCCCATACAAATTGAGTCACCGGCTAAAGTAATTTTGTATGGGAGAGCCATTTTTTTTCTTTATTTCGATCTTTTTTCCTTGGGGAAAGTTCAGTTGAGTTCCTGAAAATGGTCCGAACGTAGAAAAATTCGAAATAAATAAAACACAACACAGGCTCGTATTTATAAAGCGATCTCAAGATTGAGAGCAATATTAAGTATGGATTTGACAGCCCGTTTTGCACTGAAATGACATTTCTGATACGAATTCAATCTAGCTGTCATTCTTGAGAGCTGATTATAAATACGGGCCTTAAATCCGTAAAAAATAATAGTTTCATTAAAATCATCTTTCAATTCTTCAGCTGACAAAAAGCACCTCCAACGTGATGGACAGCGTCCGCACCCGTGACAAGCTGGTCAGCCTGCTGAAGGACCACGAGAAGTGCTCAGCCGAGGTCCGGGAGTACCGCGGCACCATTCAGGAGCTGGACTTTCTCCTGCTGCAGGTCCAGAAGGAAATCAAGGGGCTGAAGAATAAAGGAGTTGGGTTGGAAAATGTAAGAACTTTCGAACTACAATTTATGGATGCCACCTTTTCAGAGGTTGACCGGTTTTTTCATTGAGAATTCGAAATTCTATCGAAGGCAAGATATGAACCTGCACCTCTTGCAAACAGTTCTATGGATCTCAACTGAGTCCTTAGCTTTTCTGCCGAAATTGTTGACCTTTTATTTCGCGTAACGACCCAACCTTGGTCACACATATTGAAAACATCATTCAAACCTCTTCCAGACTAGTAATAGAACCCGAAACACTATGCAGTTTTTTACACACTTTTAATGCATTCTTCAACTTTTTAGGGAATAATGAACCCTCTAGCAAACCAGATAGCGATCTCCCAACTGGAGAACCGACGGGACACCGCTATGAAGAAGTTCAACACTGTCAACAGCGAGAACTTCAAGATGCGGCTTGAGATTGATAGACTTCTTCGCGACCGGTAAGGGGAATAAATACCTAAGTATACAGTTTTTTTGACATGGTTTGTGAAGTAAAGGCGGTATGATAACTCTAACACCAGAGTTCATCGGATCGTTCATCGACTCAAGAAGAAGTAAATATCTTCTATGCTGGCCTGGGAATGATGAAAGAAAACCTACATAGCTTCCGAAAGTTTTGGTCCATTGCATTGGCCGTGAACTACCCTTTTATTCACCTATACCTATGTAACTATGGCCCGTATTTATAATCAGCACTTGAGATTGACAGCGAGTTTGAGTTCGTATCAGAAATGTCATTTCAGTACAAAATGGCATGTCAAATCCATACTTAATATTGCTCTCAATCTTGAGATCGCTTTATAAATACGAACCTATATCTCTTCTTCTAGGTTCAATGGCAAAACTAGACTTGAAATTGCCTTGTCCAGATTTTATCATCCTTAATCTTTCTTACAAAGCCTATAGTTTATGTTCTTTCTGCCCCAGGCAATTTTTCAACAGCCTCTGGAAGACTCAAATCAAGCGACTGATGGACGGGAAAGCCCAGATCCTGGAGCTGGTGGAAGCAGCCATTACCACCTACGACCAGCGAGAGGAATGGTGCAATAAGTTAGATGCACTCAAAGAAAAGGCAGCTGTAGATTACAGAAAGCATTGTCTGGTGAGAAAAGGGACCAACCATTTTTGTATACTGATTGGGCTACCATAAGGGGCATGGCAAATAGGAAGCGGTGCGGCGCGGGTGAGGCGGAGGCGCGTCATTTTTGTATGTAATTTACGTCTGCACAGCGCAGCTTGATTTGAAGTTTCTATACAAAAAAGACGCATCGGCGACGCAACGGCGCCGCACCGCTTCCTATTTGCCATGCCCCTAAGACTGCCATCTTGGACCAAAAAACCACTTGACGCGAAACTAAGTACCTATAAAGTTTTACCCCATGGACGTCGCTGATAATACGTATGGATATCATGATCGTCGTATATTTATTATGAATTGATAAAACATTGAGTTTGTGTAAGTTGCGATTGTCTCGTATGAGTGTAAAATAAGTGCCAAGTTACGAAATATTTTATCTTTTCTTCAAAGAAAATCTTATCGCAAAAATATAGGAACCATAAGTTTCACCCAAATCGTGATCAAGTTCCAGATATTTCCTGCTAATTTTAATTTAAACCTCTTACACAAAATGAACGGCTAGCTGCATACACAGATACTTTGCAACAAAACTTTGCATTGCTTTTCAGGAAGTCCGTGAGCTCCAAAGGCAGTTAGACCACAGTTTGAAGCTGGAAGAGTTCCTCCGCACCAAGGGCACGGTGCGGCTGACTGCGGCTGATGCGAAGGCAGAAGCCAAGAGGCTTGAGCAGCAAGAGGAAGAGATGCGGGCTTACAACAACTATGTCAACATTCTTGATGCTATCAAGGTAATCGTGAAATAAAAGCTAGATCTCCAACTCATCGTCCACTGTTGGATGATACTGGGAGTAGACTATGATCTTTAATCGTGTATGTTTATCAAGTAGAGGAAAAGAAAAACCAGCAGACACGAATTATCGCACATACCTACTTTGATTATCTATTTATTCTGTGGGTTATTCTATTTATCTATCTGTTTTATTTTGATGCGATTTTTTCTCGGCTTATTTTTTCCTTATTTGTTATTAGGAGTTCACCGGAGAAGATGACATCGACAAGTTGATTCAGGAGTTTAATCGTCGGGAAGAAGAGAACTATGCGCTGTTCAACTACATCAATGAGGTCAACACCGAGCTGAAGACCCTCAATGACAGCGTGAGGGTTCTTAGGGATTGTATTGGTAAGTAAGTGCTTCTCTGGGAGCGATGAAAAAAAAAATAGAACTAGGTATCCAGTTTTATATACCTACTTACCATATACCATAAAACCCAGTGAACGGATCCATATTGTACCAACTACCCTTCATCTTTGATTGTAGGATGTAACTTAGACCATGATGGGCTCAAAATCTGGCGCTACAAAAATACACAGTTCAGTTCAGTTACTTAAATAAATTTTTTTAAGCACTCGCGATTATTTTCACAAATTTTTCCCTGTGTTTTACCTGCCACCAAAAATTATCGCGAGTAGATCTATCCAGTAAACAAGTAAAATTATTTAAGTATTTTTATAGGTAGTTTTTTAGAGGTGAAAAAGTTTTTGGTTGTGAAGTTGTTACCGCTCTGCTTACCGTAATTTATTTTCCAGCCGAAGAGAATGCTAAGCACCAAGCTAAGTTATACAAACAGCAAGACAGCATAGAGACCCTCAAAAGTGCGCTGGAAGAGAAACGGACGGCGACGCAGAGCTCCAGAGACACCTTCGACAGGAGCAATGTCGTGTTGGGCGGCTTGCTGCAGAGAGTGCAGACTTTGGCTTTGTAAGTATACGAGTAAGCTACGACTATGTGCTAAAAGGACGAAACAGGAAAACTTCGTAAGGAAATCTACACTCAACTACGAAGAAATTCAAAGGTTGTGTGTGAAGACGACCAATCCGTAGGTACTGGACCCACGTGGTCGACTAAGCCCTGATCGCCCTATTCCAGGATAGGCTCGTGCCTCTCGTGGGAACGTATATGAGGTGATGGTGATAATGATGACGTGCTAAAACTACTCGTACTTATGAAATGCCACTGAAGGCAGGCCCCTAACAACTTGCTACAGATCTGAAGGCCATCTAGCTTACAACAACTCGCTCACCGGGCGCCAGACATGTAGCTATGTGCTAGTCCTTTCGGCTTTCTGGGCGATCTCACTGACATGTCTCGATCATCCACATCAACTTGTAATTACAAGATGTGTAATTTAATTTTTAGATCATCGGAGTGCGATTCCTTGCCTTTACTTCGTCTACTGGGCAAATACATCAACATCAACGAGACCAACGCGCGCCTCTACATCAAGAGTCTGGAGAAGAAAGTATTGGAAATGGTCGAGTTGATCAAGATTGATGAGGTATCTGTTAAGTCACATTTGAGACTCAAGTTACTTATAGGATGCCAAGTTTTGCCAATTCATGCCATGCCACACGTTTTATTGTCGTGCCCTATCTTGTGTAAGGACCTGCTTGACTCCAATCAAAAGGCTAGTGATGTGGCCACTTCAATTTAAATTTGCTATTGACTTGGCTCGAGAAGAAAAAAAGTTGTGAAGTTCAATGAAGATGCCACCGATGCCACATATTTTTAAAGACCTTGACCTTCTATAGTGTCAAAACAGTGTAGGTACAAGGGAATGCTAGTAGGGAGGGACTTTCGAGTCGAACAACGATCCGATAAACCCTGGTGTCAGAGTTTTCAAACCGCCTTGTAGGACAGCTATAGGCCTCTGACATGGTTTTAGTAACGACCACTATCAAAGACAGCGACCGGGACCGACGGCTTAACGTGCCCTCCGAAGCACGGATCTGATAAATGCTATCATTTCCAGGCATTGCAACGCGCAGCCGAGGCTAAGGAGCGCACCCCGCCATCTTCACGCCGCCGCCGCAACCGCCCGCCGCCGTCGCCACGACCGCAACGCGCTGTTAAAGATAGAGAGCCGCCTTCTTTACTTGCCACACAGGCTTAGAGGGCAAATGACTGGCTTCAGATATAAAGGGGTTGACTTAATTAACTCCCACTTGCACCTTATTTATATTCACTGAATTTCACTGCTACAACACAAGAGAAAGGACGTAATACCCATTACTATTCCACGCAAATTTCTTCAGATATAAGCCCATCGCTGAAAATAAAATGAAATTAAATATTATAATTCTATTATTTTTATTTTCCAAAAGCTCAGAATAAAAACTCCTTTTGCAACGAGGCGGTATGAGTTTTGACTTTAGCCTGTTCCTAGAATGGACAAAAAATAAAAAAATATGGAGCTAATTAATTCTACTCGACACTAGATGGCGCTATTAGTAGGCGTTTTTAAAAAAAACGCACGTGTGAGGATAGGACCAAGCCCGACGGCACTGTGTGTTTAATATTGTGTCAACTGTCAATGTCAAATCGTTGCGCGGCAAGTTCAGTTTATCGTTTATTTCGTTGTCTTTCATGAAATTAATTTAATTCATTTTTAAACTTTTAAATATGATTACAATACTTTTATAGTAAAAAAATGAACAGTCCTAGTTCACATAAAATATCCAGTGTTGTTGAACATGTCTTAAATACTGTGGAATCTGAAGTAAACCTAAGAGGAAACAAAAAACGTAAGTGTTTGGTTATGATAATGAATTTATTCATGCATTTATTCTGTAAAATAACGAAAAGTAAACAGTTTCAGACGACGATCTTCTAAATCTACATTCGGCTTTTGGAGCAGTCTTGCAAAGAGCATTAGATATCCTCGAAAAATATCCAACTTTCACTGCGTACACAACATCGAAAAAGTCACGTACTCTCATCGAAATCAAGGGTGAAAACGACCGTTGCTACAGGATATTTCCCAGGATCAACTTCTGTCCGTGTCTGGCGTTTAAACACCAAGTTATTGAGCGGCAACTGCAAGTGTGTTGTAAGCACGTACTGGCTGGCAGAATAGCTCAAATACTTGGGAGAGTCGTCGACCACGAAGTGACGAACGAACAGTATTTGATGCTTGTGAAGTCCATGTTTGAAGAGGATAAAGATGGATGAAGGTACCTCTCAGTATTACTTCACAGCCTCAATGGATTCTGGCAAGACGCTCTGCAGTTTGTTGAAGGCTATTCAGTTTCAGGAGGTCAGTATCAGTCTCTTGTATTTACCGGAACATGATAAATCATAATATAAAAGGTTAATTGGATTGCATGTTAGGCTGACAACCAGTCACTATAATAAAATACCCCTTAAAATTTTCCAGAGTTGGCCAAACCACTTACAAGTAAGATTTTATGCATGGAATCTTATAAGTAAGATTTTATGTATATTTGTAAGATTTAATTTTTTGCCAGACTGCAGTGTTCTGTGCCCTACCAGAAGGCCTGAAGCTCACTGTGGAGGAAGGCAAGTGCGTCCAGGCCTCCGCATATGTACCGTCTGATAACTTCTCTGAGTATCATGTCAGAAGTGATGTGGATGTCATGTTCAAGGTATCAAACTATATTTTTATGTACATAGCTGTGTTTTTTATTAATTTTATTATCTTAACTTTTTGATATGGTATAAAATATTTATCTTTCATTCCTTTTTTAAATCCGATGGCAATAATATAAAATCAAAGGATGTGAAAATTACAAAATTCCTAAATAGTACCTATGCTTAGGCAAATATTTAGATTCTTTTTGATTAATTTAAAAACATAAGTTTTTCGATGAGATTAACAAACCTGGTAATGGACTTATGGTATGGTTTCAGATAAGCATAGCAGTATTGTCTGAATGCCTGAACATATTTGGCTCTGGTGAGGAATCCAGCTTGAAGATGTATTACAGATGTGAAGGATCACCTTTACTTCTTGTGTAAGTAAAGTATTTAATAAAATTAAAAAACAGTGCAGAGAAGACACAAATAAATACATTCGTTTGGTGTGATCACCTCAGTTTGTTAAAAATCATCATAATGTAAAACATAAGTGGAAAGTGGAGAGATCATCTCCTAAGTAACGTACATAAAAATATTATCTTGTTTGATGAGCTCAATGGCAATAAAAATACTTGTGGGGGCGCTATTGAGCTCTTCGAACCACCATAATGTGGGGATAGTTCTTGTTGTATTGCTAACATTAAAAAAAATGCTTACAGTTTACAACCACAATCTCTGAACAATGTGATGACGGACTGCGAAATATCCACACAGACTGCAGACTCCGTACTAGAACTACGCGATGAAGATACCTCAGAGGCAAGTTTAGCTCATTTCATTGATACTGAGGCCAATTAGTTAAGAACTTAATCTCCTCTGACATTATCAACGCCCCGTTCTGTCAGAAAATAACAGGTATGGACTTTTATTAATTAAGTCGTGTCATTCGTAACGCTGAATCGCTCTCACTAACCTGTAGATACTATTGATTTTTCCCCAACATTCGACAGCTTATCGTAAGGGGTCGGTAAATTCCTTCATATAAAAATATCAATCCTATTTCCCAGGTGGCCAAGTTGGTGTTGAAGGCGGGCGCATTCCTCGGTCTGCTGGCGGACATCGAGCGCAGCTGTGACGTCATCGAGCTCAACCTCTCCCCGGAACATCCTAACGTCAGCATCGTCACTTACGGCATGCAGGTAAACAATACCTCCAGCCGCTGGTTTGTCAAAAATCACTCGCCCAATTACTTAAAAGGAGCATCATCTTTTATGAAGAAATGTCGCGCTCGCCTCGCTCGTGTAACATTTTGGTCGAGTTTTTGTAAGATTTCGCGTTCACTTCGCTTGTGTAACTTATTGGTTTAGTACTCGTGACTCGTGACCTTGCTCGTGACATATCGCGCTCTCATCGCTTGCATAACATATCCCGCTCGCTTCGCTCGTGTAACATACTTATTTATTCAGTTTTCGTGAAATGTCGAACTCTCTTTGCTTGCGACTTATTGATTCACTTATCGTTACACTTCGCGCTTCGTTCGTCTATTAAATTTCCTTCAAATGTCGCGCTCGTTTCACTCACATAAGTTTACCAATTTTCGTGACGGTTTCCCAGGACCGGTCGTGCATCGACATGCCGAAGACTTCAGACATGGTGCAGAGCTTCAGCTGCGAGGAGTCTGTGACCCTCAAGTACCAGCTGCATCACATCAGACTCATTATGAAGGCGCTGGCTATCTCCACCAAGGTTAGTAGCTACTTTATAGCTAACTATTTTTTTTATTTATGAGCTGACTGACTGACTATTATCTGCTGATCAAACTTAGGGTGTGAAAGTACCCATGTAACTGAACAACTTTTTCCAAGGAACATAGGTCGAAATAAGAAAAAAATATTTGGCCCTTCCATACAAATGATCTCAGGGGCTCACTCGAGTCATTTTTTTTTTTTTTTCATATTTCGACCAATAATGTCCTTGGGGAAAGTTGTTCAGTTTCATAAGTAGTTTCAATCCCTTAAGTTTGGTAAGCAGATTTATATAAAGAAAACCATAGAATGTGCCAGCTGCATCTCCTCCCGGGCATGCTGTAAAAACCAGCTAAGGGATTTGAGGGTTTTAGTATATTGTAATTTAGACGATGGGCTGACAACCTGTCATGCAATATCTATCTATCTTAAACAACCCTCAAAACTTGTCAGACGTGACGTTTGGGTCGTTAACGCTCTGCCTACCCCATAAGAGATACAGGCGTGAGAATATGTATGTACCTTTAGGGATTTATGCGTGATTTTAAATACCTTAAATGTTTTCCAGGTGGTCCTGAGATGCAGTTCAAACGGTCTGCTGCTGTTGCAATTGAAACTGGAGAAAGAGGACCAGAGACAAATGTTCTCAGAGTTCTACATAGTGCCTTTACTTGATGATTAGCGAGTAAGATATAAGTTGTTTTATAAGATCTTAGATAGGTTTTTTTTAATTAATAAAATTTTGTTACAGACGTTTGATTTTAATTGCGCTGCGCCAATCTTATTTTTATATGATTTATATATTTAATTTATACATTGAAGTATGTCAGAGGGAAAATATTTATTGAGCACAATTAATTATTCTCGGTGATAATGATAAACACTCATATTATTATCTATAATTTTATCACTTGTTGAATCTTTAGAGGTTCTTGATTGGAATAAAACAAGTATTTGTAAAATATATAATGTTCTATATTAACACATTTCAAAATTCAGTAACAAAGTGAAGGAATGTTTAATGTAATTTATTCCTTGACTTGTCCAATTTTCGAGTACATATGCGCTAAGCTTTTCAAATTTACCTATTTTATTAATACTAGGATATAAACAACACTTCGCTCTTTGGTTATCTGCATTTAAAAATAAATTAAAGTAAGTAATGCTGTAGTGTAAGTATAAATACAGTATCCTCGATTGACCACAACTGGTTTTAGCCAGTGTCCAAAATTAACCAAAAAATAAAGTTGACCATGACAATAATTCCTTCGTCGTAATCTGTGACCAAAATAAATCAAAAATTAAATTTGACCATGACAATATTTCCTTCGTCGTGATCTATATGTGACCAAAATTAACCAAAAATTTAATCTGACCATGAGAATAATTCCTTCGTCGTAATCTATCTGTGACCAAAATTAAAGTTGACCATGACAATATTTCCTTCGTCGTAATCTGTCCGTGACCAAAATTAACCAAAAATTCAAGTTGACCATAACAATAATTCCTTCGTCGTAATTTTGCAGTGATTATAAAATCAATGATATAACTATAGATGAACGACAATTTAAGATAATCTCATTTTAAAGATACTTTTATAATAATTTTAGATTTATTACATTCTAATGTATTTTTGCTAAACTTCAAATGAATACACCGATCAATAAACGTTTGATGCAATAAGTGCATTTTTAAGTTAGGTACTATTATATCAATTCAATTCCAACAACATTTTCACGCCATCCGTTTACTTTCGTAAGAAAACTTCTACTTAAATTATACTCTGAACACTCTGACCAATATAGGATGCTCAGATACATAATACTCGAGAAACTGTAGAAAGAACTGTTCCCTAAAATATCACGGAATACGAATGAAATATTTCATTTTGTCACGAGAAATATATAATCCTTGTTCGATTCATGTAAAGGTTTTTTTTATCGGTCTATAAATTCTAAGAATAATCACCCTATAGAAGTCAGCGCCTATGAGTATATTTATACAATTGATACACTTACATTACACTTCAAAAGAATATTATATATATTTATTACACTATCCCCTGTATCCTAAAGTTTATAAATATACAATTGAAACTTAGTTTCTTTTGCTATTAAGTGGTTGATGAACAATCTTCGGAAACTCAAATGTATAACTGAGTTTTTAAATAGTGAAAAGAATTAATCTTTACGTTACAAAGTTATTAATAAGTCGTTTAAAAAAATTGCATGAATTGTGCATTTTTTTTTTCAACTGTAACATATTAGTATGATCTGCTATCATTTATTTGTCCTAACTTTGATCATCCTTCGTTCTATACACGATCTTTGGTTTGACATTACATCTACTTACTTAAGAAATAAATTAGAATAAACAGCTACTCCAATACAAATAAATACTTAAGTACTTTATAAGCAGCTATATGTATTTCAAAATTTTGCTAAGCCTTACATCTATGTAAAAAAAACCTTTATACCAACATAATATCATGGTATCATTAGAAACTTAAAAACACCAATGTCCTAGTTCCTATTTTATAGAAAATTCAGATATTTATAATTTATAAGGAATCAATTTATGAATGCCTGAATTTCTTAACCTAACCGTCATGAAATCACCAAAGTAAATATAATGTTTTCATGATAAACTATTATGTTATGACTAATTTTAATTCTATTCGTACATAAGAAAATCTTTACTAAATGTTCCTTTTTGATAGTCTATTTTTGTTCAAAAGTAATAATTCAGTTCAGTACTACCAGTCGATTATTAATTGTATTACATAAGAGTAATTTGATTAAACAGTTCACCATTTTCAATAGGGTAAACAATTACTTTATATACAGGGTCTACAGACGAACTGCATTTTAAATACAACCCGACCACAATGTTGTGATTCAAACTGCCAACCAAATGCGATGTCCGCTACGATCGTGCAGTTTAAAAACACCCTGTATAGGGTAAAATCTCGTCCTACATACAAGATGTTACGACAACTCAAGACTCATGAGACTGAACCACTTTTCTCAAACAGAACAAATCGCGAAAAATCCCCCAAATGATTTGACCAAAATAATCCTAATTATTTTCTCATAATATTTTGTTCCATTTTTGTTGCTTGAACGTTGTCAAAAGTATCACCAGTTAACAGAGAGTGTCCATACTGAGTATTAGTATGCTGAACTTATTTTTTTTTCTTTCTCTTGTTTTGGGCCATTCATAAATAAAGACATTTTAATTTTGAGATATTTTTAGAAACCCACTAATTTTATTACACGTAATATGCTCAATATCACTCCTCACACCAAACGAATACTACACAAAAATGTCTAGCAAGTTCTATTAGAAAATCTATTGGTTCTATCTTATTGTTATTCAGAGGTAATTTCGGCAATGTATGTTACCTTTCATAATGTTGGGTACTTACATGCTATCATAACGTAATTAATATACAGGATGTAACGAAAAGTACTGCCTACCCCATTAGGGATAAAGGCGTGATTTTAGTATTTATGTGAATAATTTTCACCCTCTCGATACAACAATTTTGTACCGCAAAACACATGGTTTAAAGGATCGCAGTATTTTCCCTTTAATTTCTTCGTATGTTATGTTTGAAAGTGTAGCAATAAGAATACGTTATGGATGGAACTTTAGCTTAGTTGGTTGTATTCTTAAAAAAGCTACAATGGTTGTCACCTGAGCTGTATTTGGTTATCAGTTGAGCTGTATTGGTTATTCACGGTTATTTACGTTGGTTGTCATGTGACATAAGACAAGTATGTCGTGACCGCATATCGAGACGACCGCATATAGTGTCAATTGTTTGTTGCGGCTTTTAGCTACATAGATTGGTACCTGTATTCATGCATTTTCGCGTCTAAACGAAGCTGTATTGGTTATCAACAGCGCGGTTGTCGTGGTGCGCTCCGCTTGCCATAGATAGAGCCTCCAGCTCCGCGCGGCGCATCCTTACGTCGCTACCGTGCGTCACCAACTGAAAATTTACGAATAAATACATATTAAAGAAATTACAACGTTCCTACTTCAAATAAATATTGTGATGTTTTGGTTCCGATAAAATAAAGAATTGAGAATTTGAAAAAGAAAAACAAAGTCCCTTTCACTAATTAAATACTATAGTTTCACTAATTTAGGAAGTTAGATTATGTTCATTTTAGGCACAGCGACCCAAAGTGAGTGAGCGACCCAAGTCATCCATCGGCATAAGGGCCTAAGTTTTTAAAGAAAAACATAATATTATCTAAAGTAACATTCCATATATTAGTAAAAAAAAAACTAAATTCTGTATAAACGTAACATTAATAAGCAGAAAAAAACAACACTTACCACAAACAAAAACAGTTTCACATTTCACACAACACAAAAAGCTAAAAACAAGAAAACTAGAAACTAGCAAAATAAAAAACACAAAGCCATTCAATGAAAAATATGTTTAATATAAAAATTTACAACCAAGAAAATTATAATTAAAGCTCGGAAGAACATGAGTTCGATTTGTACAACTTATAAATAAAATTATTAACTATACAACGTTTAACAGAAAGGGTATATGCATCGAGAAATGGGTGAATCTACCCATGAAACTGAACAACTTTCCCTAAGGGACATAGGTCGAATAACGAAAAAAAAAAAATTTGGTCTTCCATACAAAATGCACCAGCTGATAGCGCATTTAGTATGGGAAGTCAAAATATTTTTTTCGTATTTCGACCTATGTTCCTTAGGGAAAGTTGTTCAGTTTCATGGGTAGATTCACCCATTTCTCGATGCATATACCCTTTCTGTTACACGTTGTATATTTCGGTACTATATTTCACACAGCAAAATATCAATCCGTACATGCTTTCGTTCAATAAATTACTACAGCGATTTTGTTTTGAGATTTTCACGGTTGTTTACTTCAATTCGATTTTTTACTTCAATTCGATTTTTATTTCATACGGGATTGTGATTATATTTTATTGTTTCCTCGATATTTCGTAACGGTTGCACGCTTCAGGTTATAACAAGCTTGTCACGAAATGGTGTATTTATTAATGTGTTGCTGCATGTAATAAAGTATTTGTACACTAATCTACTTCTATTTGTGTGGGGTTTTTCGTTTTGTAAATGAAAGAAAAGCTTTTCATGTTTTTATAAATAATACGGGGTGTAAGGGACACCGTCCTACAAACTGATAGGGGTTGCTCAGTCAACGACACTGAACAACTTTCACCAGAAAATTCCTTCAGGAAGTGAAAAAAAAATTACAGACAATTTGTATAGAAAAGAAAAAAAATCACTTCCTGAAAGAATTTCCTGGTGCAAGTTGTTCAGTGTCGTTGAATGAGCAACTATCAGTTTGTGGGACGCTGTCCCTTACACCCGGTATTTGTAGAAAACAAAACGCTATCCTTTTAAATAAACTTGTACACGGTACTTATAACAAGACAATTTTTTTAAACTGTCTTTTAGATAAATGTACTTATAATACCGACCCATTAAAAAATGGGCATTTTAATTCTATAGCAATTCATATAGCATCATATAAATATGCAGTACTGCTTCTCAACAAGTACTCTATATAAAGGGTGTTAATTTAATTGCGTGCCATAGCTTAGAGGGTGTTTCAGTAACGTAAAAGGAGCCAGTAAAAAATATATAAAAAAATCCAACTCAAAAGAAAAAAAAAAAAGTCCGTAAGTATTTATAATGATTCCCAGAGCTGCGTCTAGCGCTCGCGCTATAACCATTCCCGCGCGACGCGTGAGTCGCATCGACCAGTGATAGCGACTCGCACGGGCTCGGTTATAGCACGAGAGCCAGATGCAGTCTTGGAATCATAATAAATAAAGACTTGGTTTTTTGAGTTTTTAAATTTTTATGGGCTCCTTTAACGTAACTGAAACACCCCCAAGCAATGGCACGCGATTAAATTAACACCCTGTATATTCTATCTATCTACGTTCAGATCGTTTTATATGTTGGCGTTATTATAAAATAATGAAGTCAAATACGGAAAAACACAGAAAGGTAATGTTAATCTGCATAACTAAATGCATTAAATATGAAAACACGAGCAATAAGAACACAGTATTAAATCACAACATAAATAAAAACAGCAAGAATATGAGCACAAAATAAAACGAATATTTTTACAAAAGATAGCCCCACATAGAGGCATTCCAAAAGTCCACCAATATCCTGTAAAAATTTGTATGGGGGACTTATCTTATCATTTCGTGAAATGTTCTATTAGAACGAAAGAAATCTGAGATATAATCAAAATGAAAATTAAATTCACGGTGAACGGCGTACATCTTGTAAAAATCCAAATAATAAAATAAATTAGGTATAGTCTGACATAACTTTTTACCAGGACGACGACGTTTATACAACCTCAAAATGTAATATAGCAAAATGTGAATTTATCTTATCATTTGGAGTATTTTTCTGATATGTTTTTGTTTATTACAATTTTCGAAAAATAAAAGTGCTATTTATATAAAACAGAACATGATTGAAAAAATATCAACTTATTTCAACTTTCTAATTGCTTTAAAAATTATAGTTACCCTAAAATATTACTTCTAACTTAAATTACAAATTACTTGCATATTAATTATCCATTTATAAGATACGAATTTACAATGTTATAATTATAAAATTAAAAATAAATAAAATGCATATTGAGGAATCAATAGTAAAATAAGACTTAGATTTTATTTAAAGATCATTACGTTTTTTTTTTCTAATCAAGCATAGAAAATTGTTTCAAAATTAAATTAATATTCATCTTTTGAATATAATATATCAATAGTCAGTTTATTAAAACTAAGCAAAGCGAATTTTCAATAGGAGTGCATCAAAAACAAAACAATACATGGAAGCAACAAAATCTAGCGTTTTTACAAAAACAAAAAAAAAAAACAAGTCATTGCTATTTGATTCGGTGAGTAGGTTTCTCCCGATGACCAACATCTGTCCTACGCGAGGCACTGTACTGTACTGCACCAACCGCCTAAGTGTGTATATTTTGAGTATGCGTGTGTGTGTGTGTGTGTGTGTGTATCTCTGCCTCTTTGAATGTGTATTTTTTGAGTTTTCATGTGATCTACACATAATTATGTAGGTATATACGCGGTGTTTGTATCTTTTTGAATATGCGTATTTCTTGAGTTTGCATGTGATCTACACATACTTATGAAAGTGTCTACGCGGTGTTTGTACCTTTTTAAATATGTGTATTTTTCGAGTTTACATGTGAACTACTCATATGTAGGTCTATTCTAAGCGCTCACTTGTTGCCTGTCGTCCTGGCACACCACGTACTGCGTGAGTGTGACGTCAGCAGTCCCGCCGGACTCCAGGGGTATGGGGTTGGCGCGGAAGTGCTCCAGCATGTCGTGCACGTTGGGGAACCACAGGTGCTGCACGCGGCACTGCCCCGTGTCCGAGAGCGTCATGCGCAGGTGCTTCGCGCGGCCCTAGGGAAGGAAAGAACGGTTATAAAATGTGGCAACCAAGCATAAGGTTAGGGCAATGCAGGCTGAATCACCTAATCATCAGTCAAGGAAAATAATCTGTGCTTCGTAAGGTTCGTATTACCTTTGGTTTCTTTTTTTCATAGAGATTCTATTCATAAATTAATAGTGCGAGCGCAATGAGCGTCAGAAATTATGTTATCGATAGAGGTATAATCACGTTATTGATCAAGGTATATCAACTTATATGGCGAACGTAGCGAGCGTGAGAAACCACGTTAAGATTTGGAATGTTCAGAGAGGCTGTTGAGCTGTATGTGCAAACCCTTTTGTGATACAGGGTAAAAAATCATACTCATAATACTGACCTGGAAGTTGAAAGTGAGCACGTATTCCCCCCTCCTGGTCTCGCTCTGCCGCACCAGGTAGCAGCCGTGCGCGGTGACCCCGCCGGCCAGCACGCACGCGGCGGCCGCCGAGCGCGCCAGCGTCCCGTGGAACCACGGCCACTCGCCCAGGTTCACCCGGGACGATGACTCACACACTTCCTCCGCTATTGAACCTGAAATAAAAAAAGTGATCATTTAAAGTTGACTAAGCCAGTGGTATGCCGCGCGCGGCTTAAGGTTGCTAAGGGTCGTATTTGTAAAGCGATCTCAAGATTGAGAGCAATATTAAGTATGGATTTGACAGGCCATTTTGTACTGAAATGATATTTCTGATACAAACTCAAACTTGCTGTCACTCTTGAGAGCTGATTATAAATATGGGCCTAAGTGCTTGGAGTTAAGGTCATACTGCTCATTTCTGCGGCTTGTGCCACAGGCATGTGTGGCAGAACCAGGTTCATACAGGCGCCGTATTTTTTAAACACTCAGAATGAAATGCACATACGAAAGTGTAATGTTCCCATGCAATTTCCATACTATTTTGCATGTGATGTTACTATTATTATGTGTGTTATGATTTGGATGATACAAAAATTTTGCTGCAGGATTAAAATTTGCACACTTCTTTCACAATTATTATTGATTATGAAATCATGTATTATATTTAAACTTTTGGACTACTATAGGCAAAAGTATTTTTGTAAACAAGTGTGATTCATAGCTCTACTATCAGTAATTCAATATCAATCTGATGAAACTACCTACCGAGCACAATAATAATACCTAATAGCTAACACCTTGGAAAAAGATCTCCAGTTGAATCAATTTTGGCACTTTTACTAAGCTGTCTATTACATACCTAATTCAGCATCATCAGGTGTATCACTGACAAGATCTACATTGCTGCTGCTGTGAGGCAGATCTCTCCGCGGAGGCAGGTCAGGAGGGCCTGGTTCTGGCACTCCTGGCAGTGCATCCGGTGGTGGTTGCGAAGTGGGCGCTGATCGCATGCAGTATTTGATCGTAGCCAGCCAGGATTTCATGTCATCCACGTCGGCTGCTTCAATTACATATTCCATGTTATTGTCAGCCTGGAAAATGTATAAAAAAGTTCTATTATCTATCATCAAGGACTTTATTAATGTTACAAGGTTGCTTATTTATCAATCAGATTATTACTAGGTTTTACAAAGACTTTGGTCAGAGACTCAAAGCACTCGATATTAACTGCCTGATAACAAAATAATAAATACAAATTAACAGTAAAATAATAATAAGAAAATAATAGTCTGAACAGTAAAAAACAGGATAAATACCTTTAAAACGAAAGTATTTTCATGATCAGGCATTTCCAATGCCGTAGTTTCTCTGGCCTCCGATATGAGGAAGCAGAATACTCCGCTCCTGGGCTTCTGCGCTTTCGGTGGGCTGTAGAACTCCAACATATAGCCTCCAACTGTTTTTACCAGTGCCAATCTACACCTCTCCCATTTCTGTGGACTTCCAGGTTGCTCTAAGCTTTCTGGAGTCAAATAGTTCACTAATCCCTCCTTTCTGCATTCTACAACTATCTTAGCTAGCTTGGTCTTACTGTGTTTGTTTAGATTCTGCGAAAGTTCCACTTCGTCAGAATTCTGTTTGTGAAATAATCCCTTACCGCGCCTCAGGCCTTTGAATGATAGTCGCCTGAAAAATGGTTTGTGTTGGATTTTAGGCGAGTCTGTATCTTCGGAGTAATCACTTTCGTCGTGATTGTGGGTCCCGTTAGGAACTTTATGCTGAGCTTTTAGCTTGACGATCTCTAGTTCGAATTGTTCCGAGAAACTGTCAATGAACTTCTTGAGAATATCTTTGTGTGATGGCGGGGTCGGGCGGCTGTTGTCGCTGGTGGCTTGTATGTGCTGCAGGCAGGCTTTTGCGAAGTCCTGGGCGCTGGCTTTTGCCTGCCGCTCGCAAAAATCCACCCATCCGTCGGACTCGCCTTCGGACGGGCCCGCGCCTGCCATGGCGAGCAGTTTCTTTAGCAGCTCCACTTGGAAAGCGATGGCGTCACATTACACAATATAAAAATAAAACGCCGCAATTTATGAACACCACAAAACACTCTGTTTATCTCGATTTCATGAGGAATTTTGATAACAAAATAAAATTCACGATGCTCACAATCACAATCACAAGGTTTTCTCGCGAAAACAAGTTTTGTGACCATACCAGTGTTGCCAACTTTCTAAATCAAAATTATCGGATTTTGCTCTTAAAATTATCGTACAATTATCGTACATTCATGTTCATCTTAATTTTGGTAAAATATGCAATAAAAGTCACATTTTTTTGTTCTAGGGTGAATTTTAAATAATTATTAAACTAATTTTTTATTCTGCCCTCAATTAAAACAATCAAACTATCTATAAAAACTATCATTTGTTTTAATTAGCTTTATTGTCAAAGAAAACAAACAAAACTTGCTGCAAGCTAAGTGCAAGCAAACCAGTTTTTCTTAGTTATTCCACTCATGAAAAAATTTGCTTAGTAAACTGTAGGTAAATAAACTGTAGGTAAACTTAGCTAAAATACGTATTGTAAAAAGAGAAAGATGACAAAGATTTGTACGCTTCCAAGGTATATATGACTCACTTTATGTTATTGACGTATGACGTTACATGAAATGAAAATGTCTTTCAAAATTATCGTATGAATTCACAAAATATCGTACGTAGTAGTGAAATTATCGTACGATAGTACCTAATTATTTTTTATCGTACTGCACCTCAAATTATCGTACAAATACGATAATTATCGTACGGTTGGCAACGCTGGACCATACGAAAATAATGATAAAAGCAAAGCAACGAAAAGCAACCCTTCAAAGTCACCAAAAGGCCGTTGCGGACCTTATTGCGGGAGCCGAGCGACCATAGCGAGTGACGAGCGCAAGCCGCCCAAATCGAGCTTGGTTTATAGCGCCATCTCGTGGCAAGTAGCAGTACCAATATTTATTTATGGTTATTGATGAAACATCTGGCAACACTAAACTAACGGTCGCTACTGTCAAATTCGGTTTAAAACTTTGTTTACGTTTCTGTTTCATCTTGCTTGTGTTTTCTTGGAATTTTTGAATAAAAATGGATGATTTCGATGTATTCACCGACGAAATTAATTACACCAAACCGTTTTGTATGAATATACTTAACAAGTTCGTGGAAGATGTGCCAGCGACTCCTAATGGCCCAAACTACCAATGTAAGTATCCCTTGCAACGAATTTTATTCAGATAAACGTGCACTGTGTATTTTTATGAAATGTAAGAACGAAAAAAAATCTGTCTTTTAGTTATTTATCTAAAAAATAAGATCCTAAAATAAATTATTTTCTTGGCCAATATTTCAGGTGCCAGGAAATTATTAGCAGAAGAATGTTTATCGGTGAATGAGCTGGAAGCTGCGTTCCATCTGAGTGAATCCGTGTGCGCTTCCCTCAGGACACAGGCTGTGTACAGAAATGAGCAAATCCAAGCTTATGGTGAGCTTTTATTTCATATCTTTTGTTAATAATGGCTGGTTTACATTGGTATAAGCCGTGCGTTTAAAGAAACGATCTGAAAATGGCGACCGGATGGCGTTCCCTCTTGCTCTAACATATATCTGTCTATACTCCCACACCGCGGTACTGCTAGCAAAAAAAATAATCAGTTTATTGTGGTTGGCGCGTAAGTGTTATGGGATGAAAACTGAAAGAAAAACATGAATTCTGATAAGCAAGGCAAAGTTCTGCGAAATGATACCCGAAGAATTGTGTACAAGGTAGTCAAATACTTCGAATACTTCTTCACATTGCCCCCACCTCGCCACACATTGTCCCCACCTTGCCTCTGCCTTGCCCTACCTTGCCCCCACCTTGCCCCCCCTTCATTGTTAAAAAAATGTTTACCTACACTTGATTAACGACAATCTAATTTGCTGCCACTACCGGAAGTAACGCCGGCCATTTATAGATCGTTTCTTTATGTGCACGGGTTATAAGTGTAAGTACCTACAGTGGATAAGGACAGTTCATAGTTCATACTTGATAGTAGGGAATGCAATCTCGTACGAGATTTCCACCTAGCGAGATCTCGCGAGACTCAAAACTCAGTCTCGCGAGATCTCGCAAATTACGGGATCTCGCGAGATTGGGAGAATCGCAATTAAAACATATGCAAATGCTTGTTTTAAGAACTAGAAATTGACATGATATGTAATAAAATAGAAACTGCGTTGCTTAGTTATAAAAATAATGCAAGTTTTTTTTTTAAATCAACAGAGTACTTATTATTTTGTCTTTAACTCTAATAACATTTATTTATTGCTGATGTATAGACTTCAAGTGTGTATGTAAGCCTTTTGTAGAATGGTCTTTAGTTTTCAAAATCTTCGCAGTCAGTTTACACTTTGCAGTGAGTCCATCTTGATCGCGTAAGCAATGTTTCCATACTTCTAAAGAACTTTTATATTCACTGTACACTTTTGACATGGTTGGTAGTTGTAATTGTAGTGTAATATTTTTGCGAAACTAATTAAAACACAAAACAATTTATTTCGTTGCAATTGTAAACAAACGCACGCGCGCCGCCTTACAAAATGAGCCGGGCCTCGTCCCCCGCAAGCCCGCCTACCCCCCTTGTCCTGTGAAATACACGTCGTCACGCTGCATTTGTCAATCTCGTTATCTCGCGAGATCTCGTACGAAATTTGACGAGATACAATCTCGTAAAATATGGCCGGGATCTCGCGAGATCGGGATCTCGGCGAGACGAGATTGCATTCCCTACTTGATAGGCAACTTGAAAGCAAATAGAAAATCAAACTCTTAATCAAAAATTGATTCAATGAAACTCAACTGACCAAGGCTTTAACCATGAAGTGGTTTTAGTATGTAACCAGATATTTAAGATAGTGGCCAGTATTTCATTATATTTTACATATTTGCCCATTCCTCATAACAAAATAGTTGTTGCATTTCATGTCTTGTTCATACTATCTAATGCAGTGGTCTAAATTTTCCAGAAAACAAACTACACAAGTTTACAAGTCATGCCAAAACCATCCAACAACTGATTGATTCAAATCCCATGTAAGTATTATCCAATTACCTACACTTTTTTGACCATAAGGATTGCCATGACAATTTTTTAAACTGATAGGGGTGGATTAGAGAACAACCTTCACAAATTATTATACCCTTTTAATCAGACAGTTTGTATAAAGAAGTAAAAAAACAAACATACCCCAGAATAATATTATCCTGAAATTCGTCCAGTTTCTTTGTCTGGGCAACCCCTATCAGTCTAAAAATTGCCCTGGCAATCCTTGTGGTCAAAAAAGTGTAATATGCATGCATGCATATTGAACTGACTTAAAAAAATAAAACTCTATCTACTTGTTACTAAGCTTGTATTTGAACATCTTGTTACAGTTCTAAGGATGATGAGAAGCTATTTGATTTCTTAACAGAAGGAGATGATGTAGCAAATCTGTTGGAATCATGTCAAATAGAGGAGGAGCCATTTTATAAAAGATATTTGAGGTTCAGCCAAGAAAATAATGTCGATAATTTCAAGAAGATCTTGGATGAACTGCCTAAAGGTAAATAAATGCTTTTTTGCTAAAAATATAAGTTTTTTACTTGCAACTTTATTGTACATTACATACAAGGTGTTAATTTAATTGCATGCCATAGCTTGGGGTGTTTCAGTAACGAGGAGCCCATAAAAAATAAAAAACGCAATTAAATTAACACCCTGTACAGTATGTACCCTAGGGTGTTTAGTAATGAATGACTAATGATGAGATAATTTTTTGCTCAAAACCTACATGACAAGCAAGCAATGGATATGGAAGTAATCCCATTAAAGTAATCCCAAAAAGTCGAATTAAGTATAAGACTTCAAAAGCCTAGAAGCCTAGGGGAAAGCCAACAATTTAGGTTTGATAGGATTTGTTATTGTATAGGATTGTTCCTTTTTTCAATTAAATTGGATTTTCGTTATAATTGATTCAATGGCAACAGTCCTACTATCAAATTGTCGGTTACTCCAAAATACGGAAGCAAAGTATATTTAATTAAAACTGTTATTTGCAGAATGGACAATAATCCAACTAACATCTCCATATAACCCGAATGAGAACTTCAAGCGGTTGTTAGACTACCGGGCTGAAATAACATCTATATTTGTCAGTATATTCACCAATGATTACCTGGACGGCACCGATATAGGGCCACTGACCATTAGTATTCCTGCTAATGTAACTAAAGGCAAGTATTCACACCAATGGTAGCTATTTGTAGTGGCAAAAATCGCGACTTAACTAATACAAGTCTATACCTGTAATTTTCTATCAAAAGAGCAGAAAGAAGCGGCAATAATTTTAGTCAAGATTTAGTTAAGTTGTGTTTTTAATAGAGAGATTTTATTTCTGTAAACTCAATAAAATACGCTGGGTCTAATTGAAAGTCTCATACAAACGACTTGCATTCGCATGGCCAATTGTACAAAAATCGCATGCGAAAGTTACAATTTCGTTGTTAAATGATTTAAAAATATGGTTCTGGGATAATTTCAAAATTCGTTTAGGTACTTACTATTAGAAAGCTAACTTACTAAGAGTTTTGAAAGATGTCTTCAATCCATACATAAATGTCTGTCTGTTTGTTAAATTCTTTTTGGCTGAACTGATTTTGATAAAACTTATCAGGATCACAGATAATAGCTTAGAGGAGGACATAGGCTACTTGTTACCTTCTTTCCACGGAAAAATTCACTCCTAAAATATTACATTGCAGAAGGCGTGAAGCCGTTATTCGAAGAATTATATTCTCTTCTAGAAGAGAACTACAAAACAATAGACAATGCTCAGCTGCTGAATAACAAGAAGATGGTTCAGAACTACTGGAACAGAAGAGATGATGTTGATTTGAGGATGAAGGTGAGCAAAACAATCATACTGATAGGGGTTGCTCAGTCAACGAAACTGAACAACGTTCACCAGGAAATCCAAAAATTCCCGCTTCGCTGCCCTACTAAGGGAACTGTTAAGTTAAAGACAGATTGGTGAGGAGAAGACGTCTATTTGGAGCTAGGTTTCTTAGCGAAAGAAAGTTTTACAATGGTGCATTTTTTTTTATTAATCGATCAATAAGCGACATCTATTGCAAACAGAAACTGTGAGAACTAATAAGACAGGTAGGCTTGCTAAGCATGGGCTAAGCTGATGAACCATACATCAAATGAGAATTGCATAGTAGTTTCATAGTTCGGGGATAGATGGCGTTTTTTACAGGAACTGGGCATACTGTAGAAGATGAGGGTGCTTAGGGTTTAATAAGGTGTATTGCTGACTGACCTGTCACTATATCAAAAACTTCCCTTCCTGTCCTGATCCTGACAACAATTTGTCAGATGTGGCGGAAACCGGTTCCATTACGTAAGCCGTCGATCAAGGAACATATATACCCCTCTAGCCGTCGATGCTCTGCGTACCCCGTGAGGGATACACGCATGACTATAATGTAGGTATGTATGTGTCTTTCAGAGCGTAATAAATACGATGGACAAAGAATGGCTGGGAGGGTGGGGATGCCTGCTGACCGGGAAACTAATCGATCCCAACTGGAGGCAGAGGATTATCAAGCTGGTGGACGATACTATCACTGACTGGGGGTGAGTTTCTTAAAACTACCATGGACTAACTACTCTAGAGGACTGCTAACCGCCATACTAGAGAGCGTACCTCGATACTCTATAAAAAGGTCAAAATGCGAGCAAACCTAGATGGCGCTGGCATGTTGCTCGAAGAGTCCGTTGTCAATATAGATCATAAAATTGACAAAAAAATCAATAACAACTTGAATTAAATTATCTTATAAGATTTTTAAAGTAGAAATACACAATGAGAAATGCTGTTTAAAATATCTGAATTGAAATACATAATCAGTTTACACAATATTTCGCTAATGTCAATAGATAGATGGCACTGCTAAGTAGCGGTGTACGCAGTTTATAAGGGAGGTTATCAGTCCTCTTGTTTTATTCTTCCATGAAACTACTTAGGTTTATAAATAAGACCCTAAATAGATGTACTCAAATATGAGATTTAGTTACAAAACAAAACTTCAACACCGGTAGAATTTGAACCTGCGTTCTTGGAGTATCTTTCATAGCTAGGATGCAGATGGTATCCTGAAGATGACCATGGGCTATGTTTTACATAGGGAAAGTAATACATTCCTGCGGGAAAACTCAGTAAACCGCGTGTGATACTGAGCGAAAGAAAGCATGTTTCTCAAATCAAAAACAAAATAGCAAAAAATACACATTTATCATGATTATATCATGACACGCTCTCGGCTAAGTAACACTTGTCTTGGCTACTATTTTAGCTACATGGCCCTCACAGCTTAGCTGAATGTAATTTTTTTCAGCTTCATAAAGCTGACCAAAAAGCAAAGGACACTCCTCTACAACCTAATCGAGACCTGTCCAGTTTTAAACTCCAACCAAATCAAATCTTGCATCCGTCGCATATTGACCGAGCAAGGCAACGTCGAAGACTTGATACAACACTTAGATAAGACGTGCTCTACTTGCAAAGGGGAGTTCAAGTTCCCCCACGAGTTGTGTCTCAAGTGCCTGTTTAAATGTTTTGAAAGTAAGTCAGAGGTATTTATAACTTCAAAATGTACAATGAGCTCTGATCCTCACACTAATGCCCGTATTTATAATCAGCTCTCAAGAGTGACAGCGAGTTTGAGTTCGTATCAGAAATGTCATTTCAGTACAAAACGACCTGTCAAATCTATACTTAATATTGCTCTCAATCTTGAGATCGCTTTATAAATACGAGCCTAGGATACCCTGTGTTGTGAGGTAACCATAACCATCCCCTTCCTTAAGATTAAGTTATTATGTATACAACGAGAAAGGGTATATGCATCGAGAAATGTGTGAATCTCTACATGAAACTGAACAACTTTCCCTAAGGAACATGGGTCGAAATTCGAAAAAAATATTTTGACTTCCCCTACTAAATACGCTATCAGCTGATGCATTTTGTATGGAAGGTCAATTTTTTTTTTCTTTTTTCGACCTATGTTCCTTAAAGATGTTCAGTTTCATGGGTAGATTCACACATTTCTCGATGCATATACCCTTTATGTTACATGTTGTATAACGGGTGTAAGGGACAACGTACCACAAATGCGTCCTCCGCGTCAATGAAACTTGTACGTAGTATTATTAATTACTCTATAATGAAACTGAACAATTTTCTCTCAAATCTTTTAGAATATGAAAAAAAAGGCTTTCCCATACAAAATGTCTGATCGAGGTGGTCATTTTGCATGGGAAAGCCAAAAAAGTTTTTCATTTCCTGAAAAAAATTCAAAGACTGAAAGTTGTTCAGTGTCGTTGACAGAGCAACCTTTATGAGTTTGCGGTACGCTGTCCCTTACACCCAGTATAGATATTTTGTTAAGTGTGCTATCTTCTATACTTATAAAATCGTTTGTCCTTACTGACTGACTGACTGACTGACTGACTGACTGATTCATCAACGCAGAGCCTAAACTACTAAAGCTAGAATCATTAAACTTAGAGAGCAAGTTCCTCTTATAACGTAACCTCCCACTAAGAAAGGATTTCCGGATTTTCCCTCCCTAAACGGGTAAAAAGGGGGGTTGAAGTTTGTATGAAAGTCCGTCAATTTTGAAGGTAGGATCTTCAAATTTTGTATTTAGGCTAATGATTAAAAAATAATTTATACGTGTTTCAGCATTTTTGCATTTTTTACCCCTAAGAGGGTTAAATAGGGGATGAAAGTTTGTATGGAAATTCCGTCAATTTTGATGGCAGGATCTTCCAATTTTGTTTTTGGGCTAAAGATTTAAAAATAATGAACACGTGTTTCAGCGTTTTTGTATTTTCCCACCCCTAAGGGGGTTAAATAGGGGATGGAAGTTTGTATTGAAATTCCGTCAATTTTAAAGGTAGGAACAGCGCGGGAACTCAATCCCACGGGAAAACTCTTAGCTGCGGGTGAAACCGCGGGGCGGAAAGCTAGTTTTTTTTATATGAATGGTCTAGTAAATTTATTAGACTGAACTGCCTCCGTGGTCTAGTGGTCTAAGCCGTGGGCTTACGGTCCTGGGTTCGATTCCCAGGGGGGGAACACAAAGTTGATATTTGTCAATTTATCACATTGTGAGATTTTCCCCAGTTTGGTTAGGACATTGCAGGCTGAATCACCTGATTGTCAGAAAAGAATAAAGATTCCGTGCTTCGGAGGGCACGTTAAGCCGTCGGTCTCAGTCGCTGTCTTTGATAGTGGTCGTTACTGAAACCATGTCAGAGACCTACAGCTGTGCTACTAGGCGGTTTGAAAACTCTGACACCAGGGTTTATCGGTCGTTGTTCGACTCAAAAATCCACTCGCTAAGAAGAAGATTAGACTGATTTGCCAACCCTGTTTTTCAGGCTTGCACCACTTTACATTGGTGGATGGGATCAAGGCGTTCTCTCAAGCCGCTAAGACAGTAAGGACAAACGATTTTATAAGTATAGAAGATAGCACACTTAACAAAATATCTATACTGGGTGTAAGGGACAGCGTACCGCAAACTCATAAAGGTTGCTCTGTCAACGACACTGAACAACTTTCAGTCTTTGAATTTTTTTCAGGAAATGAAAAACTTTTTTGGCTTTCCCATGCAAAATGACCACCTCGATCAGACATTTTGTATGGGAAAGCCTTTTTTTTCATATTCTAAAAGATTTGAGAGAAAATTGTTCAGTTTCATTATAGAGTAATTAATAATACTACGTACAAGTTTCATTGACGCGGAGGACGCATTTGTGGTACGTTGTCCCTTACACCCGTTATACAACATGTAACATAAAGGGTATATGCATCGAGAAATGTGTGAATCTACCCATGAAACTGAACATCTTTAAGGAACATAGGTCGAAAAAAGAAAAAAAAAATTGACCTTCCATACAAAATGCATCAGCTGATAGCGTATTTAGTAGGGGAAGTCAAAATATTTTTTTCGAATTTCGACCCATGTTCCTTAGGGAAAGTTGTTCAGTTTCATGTAGAGATTCACACATTTCTCGATGCATATACCCTTTCTCGTTGTATACATAATAACTTAATCTTAAGGAAGGGGATGGTTATGGTTACCTCACAACACAGGGTATCCTAGGCTCGTATTTATAAAGCGATCTCAAGATTGAGAGCAATATTAAGTATAGATTTGACAGGTCGTTTTGTACTGAAA